>OX632362.1:11278061-11280561 GCA_951751655.1 Ophion costatus | reverse complement strand
CTCTATTTCATATATGAGGCTGTCTGTATCCGTATACATAACTTTGCATTTATTTCGATACAGACGTGCCATATACTCATGATGAAATTCATATAAATACGTCTTGGAAATGTCGAGTATGCACATACCCACATATATCGGCTTGTTGAATTTCACCTCGACGTTGCGCAATTCTACAGCAATGAGGTTTTCGGAAAAAATGCTTCGGCCGTGGAAGTTTGGCTTCGCAATCATTGCCTCTGCACCACACCTACCTTCCTATTATGTCAAAAGTTTTACGTCTACATGATTGCGCCCCTTCTCCATCGTTTTCTCAAACACCGCATTGTTAATTAATTTAAATAAATTTTTGTCAAAATCTTTTTTGGCCAGTGTTCGAAACCGAATATTCAGCTCGATGTACGAACGTAGCCATGTGGATTGTGTGGACTGTAAAATTCTATGGATTTTGGTAAGGCATAGTCCATGCTTTAAGCACTGTTGTATATTGTGATAATGTATAACATATCGTTTTTTATCATAGACGGTTGCGACAAGCTTTTCCTCTCGCTTACCCGGTGATTTTTCGTGTGTGGGGCACAGCGAAAAATCTTTGTGCGCATCATATAGAAATTGCGGATTTTCCAAATTGACCTCAAGGATGTAGCCTGTAGGTAAATCTAGCGCATTGGAATGATAGATCAAACTTGGACACATCCTCGACCCATTGAAAATTTGCATATGGCAAAGGTTGGCACATCGCCCACCCATACAAATTATTTACGTCAAAATACATCAAGTATGACGATGCTTTCAATGGATCAAACGACTCCATGTACTTATTATTAGCACGCGCATACCTGTTTGAGCATTGACTGAGACCGTCGCGAATACGCCATTCAACGAATAAGACCATTTCGATTTCTGTTAGTAATTCAAATTTACCGTTTGTGTGCTTAAGCATTGCATCCCAAGTGTACCCGGGCAAAGTGTAGTAATATGGGGGATCCAGTCCATAACTCTCAATACAGGTATCTCGAAAGTTTTCGAAAATATCCCCTAATAATAAGATGTCTATCTTCAAGTACAAATCGCTATATTCACCCAGCGTTTGAATAGCGAACCGCTGCCAAACGTTTTGAGCATGAGCGTACTCGCTCTCGGAAACCGTATCATCTGTCAGGGAACTGTAAAATGCGTCGCGTGGTGGTAAACAGGTGTCGTCCAACTTGTTCACATCATCTACATATTTATATGGGAAAACCCCTTTTCGCGTCAACAAATTGAAATCGTCAGTCGATATGTCTGCAAATTACGTCCGTAAGATTTTGAGTTTGTCAGCTGTCAAAAATGATGCTAATTTGTCAAGACTAGCGGAGAGAAATTTGTAAGAATCAATAAAGCGTGAGTCTTATGTTTTGAATCGTCCAGAATTTGAACATGCTTCGTGAATGAGATGTATTTCTCTTTTGTGATTTGAAGGAAGTTAGCCGCAGGGCGGCTTCCGCCTCTACTGATGAAATGTTTCTTTTCTGATAACCTCACTCTGGAGATGGCAGAGGAAAAAGAACGTTAGGGGAAAAATCTTTTCGCTCACCCTTAGCTTGGAAGAGGTATCTCAGACGGTATATTTGTTTGCCCACCTGCCTCCACTGTTTTCTACATGTGATGAGAAAAATTAGAAAAAGCCCGTTTTCCGGCGATATACAGAGAATATAGGCGAGAATACAGAGTGGATCTGAAAATGATTCATAATCTTAACCGTCAAACTGTTTCTTGCGTCAATTATCATTACTTTATTCCATCTCGTGGTGTGAAATGTTGTACGAGGTGCTTATTGGACATGGGTGCAATGGTCGACAGAGTGAAAGCAGTGCGTGGTCACGACCGAGACACGTATGACGCAACGAGCGGGATCATCTGCAGTAACTGCCGAGATCCACTCCATGAAATTATTTTAAGCAGTGTGTGTACCACTTGCTTAAACGGATTCCCTTCTGTGCCTGGAGAAGTTGACGCGGTTCCAATGAACAATATCGCCGACAACGACGACGACGAGGACGATGACTACGACGATGGTGTTAATGAAATAGACACCATGGACATTGGTGAACTGAAAGATGATCTCGAATTCATTGACTCAGGATATGAAAGTGACTGTGATGGCGAAAACCATGAGGTGCGAGAATATAGACTGGACTTGCAACGCCATCGGATTCTCAATCCGAGAGCTATATTCTGCATGAATTATTTTTATATTACATTGAATGAAAGGACCAGGAATTGTACTTCATGCTTCCTCGAACACCGAGACATGTTTGTGGAAGCAAAAGCTGTGCGAGGCCACTACCGGGAACGTTTCAACGCGCTGAGTGGAGTTTTCTGCAGCACATGTCGATATCCGCTTCATCAAATTGTCCCATGCAACATGTGCTCCACCTGTCTACATGGATTCTCGGTTAATCGTAAGTTTTATCAGTAAATATTACGACTATTCTAAAATATTATAGTGCCATACAGA
>OX632362.1:11248814-11271314 GCA_951751655.1 Ophion costatus | reverse complement strand
GACTGACTGACTGACTGACTGACTCACTCACTCACTCACTGAGTCACTGACTGACTGACTGACTGACTGACTGACTAGCTGGTTGGCTGGCTGGCTGACTGACTGACTGACTGGCTGACTGGCTGGCTGGCTGGCTGGCTGACTGGCTGGCTGACTGGCTGGCTGGCTGACTGACTGGCTGGCTGTCTGGCTGGCTGGCTGGTGGGCTGGCTGGCTGGCTGGCTAACTGACTGACTGACTGACTGACTGACTGACGACTGACTGACTGACTGACTGACTGATTGACACTGACTGACTGACTGTCTGACTGAGTGCAGAAGAGCGGAGCGGAACGGCCAGGGAGAGACGGAGAGATAGAGAGAGAGAGAGAGAGAGAGAGAGAGAGAGAGAGCCTTACGGAAATGTGCACCTTTTTGCTTGACCAGACGTCAACAGAGAAACCGTGCGGAAAATATTGAGGGAGCAGCATTATCCCTACCGCGCACATGTCAGCCAAACTCTTTGCGAACGTAACTACGAGGGTAGGCTTCAGTTCTGCACTTCGGCGGTTGGACAAGAGCTGGAGGACCCGGACTTCTTCAAATTTGTTTTATTTACCGACGAGGCCGGATTCACAAGCCGCGGGATATTCAACCGTCAAAATGTCCGGCACTGGGCTCAAGAAAATACTGGATGGGTCGTTGAAGTTGATCGGCAGAACCACTGGCGCGTCAATGTATGGGCCGGCATTCTTAACGATCGATTGATCGGACCATGATTTTTTTAGGGCAACAAGGACCGTGTTCGGTATGAAGAATTGTTGACAAACATTCCTCCCGAACTTCTCAAAGATGTGCCCTTGGCTATCCGGCTAACAATGTGGTGGCAACAGGATGGACACCCGGCGCATACAGCACGCAGCGTGCGAGACATTCTGAATCAACGTTTTCCGAATCGGGTACTCGCTTTACATGGAACGACTCCGTAGCCAGCACGAACACCCGATTTGACACCCCTTGATTTTTTCGTTTGGGGGACAATAAAAAACATCGTTTTCAGTACAGAACCTACCACTGAGGACGATATGCGGGAGCGGATCAGAGGCGCATTTGCGACCATCGCGCCGGTTATGTTGCGGCGGAGCAGATCAAACTTCACGAGAAGAGTCGAATTATGCGTAGATAGAGAAGGAGCCCACATTGAACACCTTATTAAGAGATGGAACCCATAGGTTCATTTCTTCGGAAGATGTTTAATGCGAGCTCGTGATCTTCTACGATCAGTTCTTATCTTTTCATAAAGTTGGCTGTGATCTGCTGCAATCCTCACCTAATATATCTCGCCTTCTTATTGTTTATCATAGTCCCTTCTAATGTCGTAACATGTTTTGAGTTTTCCACACGAAAAAAAGTCGGCGTTTCGAATTGGTGGGTTCTGCTAACTACGACTCATTTCACATAAATAGAAACAAACGATTTGGAAATTGGAGAAAAATTTCTAACACGTTGTTGCTCTATGACCGTGGTGGTGGTAAGCACCCTACTTTTTACCGAATAGCGAAAAAGGTACGTACTCTGGAAGGGCGCATACTTAACGCCATCTCTCAATCTTCTAAAAAATTAAGTGTGGATTATCGTTGAGAAAAACGGTCTAGGCATTTTCCCACCATTGACGATGTGGGGAAAGTTCTATGACCCGGGATATTCCGATGCCTAGAGTTATACGTTTTGGCAGCGTTAAGTCCTTTGGTTTGTAGATTCGGTTTCGTCTAACTGTACATATTTCATTTTTTCATCATGTACATACGTTCATAGTAAATATTTTTTGTTCGATTCAAATACCGGTTCTTTAATGTAAATATTTGTCCTTGTACATATTTATTTAAAGTTCTATGCAAAATATGAAAACTCTGTGTTGCGCACGAAGTTTGAATATTATTTTCTTAGTGGTCGATCGAACCAATAAGTCCAGCCATCTACCAGCTTCTTCGGGGAGTGCTTGCTTCAGTTCAATGATGTGCATTTTCGAAGGAGGTTATAACTTAAATCGAAACATCAAGATTGGCGGTCATTTCATCTTTTTCGCGTAGAGGACGACTCTATGATTAAACGTGACGTTGGAGCACTGGTCAATTGATCCATTCGCTCTGATCGGAAATAAAGTTAAATCGAAAAGGAATTCGAGTGACTGGTCTTAGCACTGTCATGTAGAACATGCGAAAACCGTTTGGAGTATTGAATTAATCTTTATTCTCTCGGTGTCGGCGAATAATGGCTCAGGCCCTGTTTCATTACCGCACCTGACACGCCTTGAGATTCAGAAACAATTAAATAGACAAATTGAAGGATGCACATGTTCGAATAGCGTTACAGCTGCAGGCGAAACGCTATGCCTGGCGTTAATTTTGTCTCTGTCATGTAGAGAAAATAGGACAAAGTTCAATTTATAATTTCAACGTAGTGTATGATACTATCATCTGTAGCGCTCCACTGTCCACAATATCCACTCACTTTCATCAAAAGTCGGACGAAATCAACGCCTAATTTAGGCATTCGAATTTACGCCTCTTTCAAACCCTACAAACCTATGGAACAAAGAAATTGCGCTTGGTAACACCTCATTTCGAGATGATGCCTTTACCCATCGAAATAATGATGTATTACAACAGCCCAAATATAATAATGCGTACGGCCGCCGCAATTTTTTGCAGTAGCATAAACACCCATCACGTGCAAGCTCCGAAAGGCGAATTCTGCTTTTCCGCACGAAAAAAATTAATTTACCGTTATTAACGTAAGTTGATATTACTGATATTACTGACCCAAACTCGTCTCCGATTTCAACTTACTTCTGGTCAGATTGAGTCGCGAAGTTTGACGATGCAGAGAGAACGACGATGGGAGGGTTATAAAAAAAGATGGAATCTACGAATATCCGGTAGTCGTTTATGGAATGTTTTTCTGAGCCCACAAAAACTATTTGGATTTCATATGTGCTCGCTCTATTGTTTTTATGCACCTAAACGAGGAGTGGTTATAAAAATTCAAGAATATGTATTCAATAACAACCGATATATTACATTATAAATCTGTTTCTTTTCCCGCCGTCGAGATCATTTTTCCAATTATCGAAAGTATTCTCGACCCTCCGAGCCCTCGACCCGCCGAGCCGCTGGAAACCTGCGCACCAAAAGAAAAACATGTTCTTTTTTTCTCATCCGTTAAAGTTTCATAATGGCAGATGACTTCCGTTCTTATAAGCGATCTACACATTCACGGCGCCTCCATTAACGTTGATTCATTGATTCGGAGCGATTTCGTTCCGTTAGTCATGGGAAGCAATCATCTCAGTATGGCTACGGAGACAGATGGAGCGAAAATGTTGGCAGGTTTTAGTTACATATTAACATAACTTTACACGATAAGAGTATTCACAAATCATTGCGAATATTTACAAGCCGTCGTGCAATGTTTTTTCCGATTCGAAGAAAATTTGCATTTCGAATGCCCGTCCGACTTCCTCAAAACTGATACTGCAATATTTAAATTGGTTCATTATGAAATAATTTGAATAATCGACCAACATGAATGTTTTTTTTCCAATAGAAGATGAATTAATTTGATGTAGGGAAAAATTGAGAGCCGAAACATTCGTTTGAAGTGTGCGATTTGTTAGAAAATACTGTGGCGAAAATGACTCAGCGTAGGAAGGCTTAATACCAGTGTATCGAATGGTTAATAGCAGAGTAAAAGTACGTAGGATCTTAGGTTTACTTACAATTTGGATACGTCCAGAACTTCTTTGTGCATATTATTTACGATAATAAATTTGCGGTTGGAGGGGCGATGTCGGTTAATAAAATTCCTCATATATTCCAATGTTTGTATTGTCGGTAGCACCACGAAAACTTCACTTCCAATTTTCTTCAACGTCTTCGCCGAAATTTCCATTTTCGTCTTTTTCTTTCATCATCATCTCGGCTAAGCCGACAACAATTTCACCAAAAATTTCGTGATGCAAATAATTTTTTTCGAATTTTGCGCTTTTCCTTGAAATATACTTTCAATGTGATGTCTCCCAAAAATCTGATGGGACAGTGAGAGATGTCGATCAGTGACATGACAGGTGTACAGGGTGTTTCATAATAACTGACCCACCCGCAACTGGCGGGTTCAAGGGGGTGTCCGGAGCAATTTTGCCAACGCGTTTTATATCGGTCAAATAGTTTTTGAATGGGAGCAATTAGAATTTCGGAGTTCGAATGATTGTTGTAGGGCCTGCCCTTAACGACGATGCCACTCGAGCGCTGAGTCTGGGCACGAGAAATGTGGAAGGCGACGAGCAAGGTAGATCGGCGTTTGTCTTGCTTGCCCTGGCAATATGACATTTCGTGTGTCGTCTGCTATGGACTTCCGCCACATTTCACGGGCAAGTTCAGACCGCGCGTCAAGGTTCTGCAGAAAGGCAAGGTTTGACAGATAACGGCGAGCGTGATTTGACGTCTCCCGTATCATTCCCTTAGTCCACCTGCAAACCAATCGGGTTCGAGACCCGTGAGAGAACGGCCGATTCGGCACTTTACCCGTCGTCTTCCGTCACTCCATAAATTTCGTGCCAAGGCATGAAGATCGTTGAGATTCATGATGCTTGTTATTCTTCGTAAGGCAATGATAAATGCAACAATGGTGAAAACGATTGCAGGAACATTTAATAGTAAACAAATGTGAAAGCGGCGCTCGTGACGGTTCTAGGGGACTCGATCGGTGATCCGCGACTCGACGGCCCAGAGTTCGTCTCTGCTGTCATCTTACCGACGGTCATTTTTCGTCAAGGAGTCTGACGACGCGACGAGAATGATGACCGGAGCAACGGCTAGTAAACAAAGATAGGAGCCGTGCACGCGATAGTTAGGGGTGCCTCCATCGGTCATTCGCGATACGATGAACCATAGTTTCCCTCTGCCTTCATCTTACTTCTGATACTTTTTCGACAAGTCAGCTGACGGTGCCGCTCGAACGATGACCGGAGCATATGTTAGTAAACAATGATGAAAGCAGTGCGCGCGATAGTTCTTGGGGCATCGATCGGTGACATTCCCGATACGACGGCCCCGAGTATGTCTCCGCTTTCATCTTAGTTCCGGTAATTTTTCGTCAAGAAGGCTGACGATGCCGCGAGAACAATGAACGGAGCATTTGGTACCAAACAAAGATAAAAGCAGTGCGCGCGATGATTCTTGTCGTCTCGGTCGGTCATGCTCGGCGCGACGGCACTGAGTTTCTCTCTGTTGTCATCTCACTTACGGGAATTTTTCGTCCAGAAATCTGACGATGCCGCAAGACCAATGACCGGAGCGTTTGTTATTAAACAAAGGCAAAAGCAGAGCTAGCGATGGTTCTCGGGGTCTCGGTCGGACATCCCCGACTCAACGGCCCCAAGTTCGTCTCTGTTTTCATCTTAATTCCGGTCATTCTTCATCAAGCAAGCTAACGATGCCGCGAGAACAATGACCGGAGCGTTTGTGAGTAAACAGAGATGAAATCAGTGCTCGCGATGGTTTGGGGGCCTCGATTGGTCTTTCCCGATATGATGGCCCTGAGTTTGTCTCTGCTTTCATCTGACTTGCGGTCATTTTTTGTCGAAAAGTCCAACCGTACCGCTAGAACGATGAGCGAAGCATTTGTTAATAAACAAAAAAAGCAATGCTCGCGACGATACTTGGGGTCTCGTTCGATCAGCTTCGACGCGCCGGCCCCGAGTTTGGCATTGCTTTCACCTTACTTCCGGTCATTTTTCGTCAAGAAATCTGACGATGCCGTCATAGCAATGACCGAACATTTGTTAGAAAACAAAGATAAACGCAGTGCTTGCGATGGTTCTGGGGGGGCCTCGTTCGGTCATTCCCGATACAACAGCCCGGAGTTTGTCTGTGCTTTCATCTCACTTCTGGTCATTTTGCGACAAGAAAGCAGACGATGCCGCGAGAACGATGACCGGAGCGTTTGTTAGTAAACAAAGATGAAAGCAGTGCTCGCGATCGTTCTGGGGTCCTCGATCGGTCATTCCCGATACGACGAGCCCGAGTTTGTCTCCGCTTTCATCTCATTTCGAAAAATTCCTGGAAGAGAGATGAAAGCAGAGAGAAACTCCGTGCTGTCGCGCCGAGGATGACCGACCGACACCACAGGAATCATCGCGCGCACTGCTTTTATCTTTGTTTAATATTAAATGCTCCGGTCATCGGTCTCGCGGTATCGTCAGCCTTCTTAAGGAAAAATGACTAGAAGTAAGATAATAGCAGAGACAATCACGGGTCCGTCGTATCGGGATCGACCGAACGAGGCATCCAGAACCATCGCGAGCACTGCCTTTATTTTTGTTTAGTACGAAATGCTCCGGCCATCGGTCCCGCAGCATCGTCAGCCTTCTTGACAGAAAATAATCTGAAATGAGATGAAAGCGGAGACAAACTCGGGCCCGTCGTATCGGGAATGACCGATCGAAAACCCCAGAACCATCGCGAGCAGTGCTTTCATATTTGTTTACTAACAAATGCTCCGGTCATCGTTCTCGCGGCATCGTCAGTCTTCTTGACGAAAAATGACCGGAAGCAAGATGAAAGCAGAGACAAAGTCGGCGCCGTCGTATCGGGAACACGGTCTTACATACAGGTCTGACAACGGCGGTAGTGGGGATAGGCACCCTTAGATGTATTGCTTTCTATTCCGATTTCTGCCGCTTGGTGCGTGACGGCAAGGGGAAGTAGTGGTGCGACGAAGAGAGAAATAGCTCTTGTGTCCTTTTCCCTCCTGACCGCAACGCATGCGCCGTTTGCCCTAACTCAATTTACCGCACTGTCTTACAAATTGCATACTATACCAAATCAATAAAAAATAATATGTAGATTTAAAAAAAGATGACTACTTTCATAAAAAAAATGAAAACTTTTTTAATACATTAATTCATACCAGCACATATCTGTTATTTTTGCGCTGTATTTTATTTTGGGTGTTTTTTATGTAAGTAAGTAGCTTCCGCTGTAGGTACACTTTTTTCTTTGTGATTTTACGAATTTATATCTATATTTAGAAGAGTGCGTCATTCAGCTAAATTTTACTTCCAGCTCAGGCATTTTAAAGCTAATTCGTTATAGTGACGCAGTTATTGAATAAACTGTTTCTTGAAATAATGATCTTTTAATTGTCGCAATATCTAACTTTTTGGTCCAGATATTCTGCGTTGTCCAGGGTATCATCAAAGAGGTAAGTGTCTATTATCGTTTTTTTCTCACAATTTATTAGGATTAGGGGCACATGTGCGAATTATCATTTTTCAATGTAAACAAGTTTTAATTTTCCAACCGATCGTGAAATGACGTTAAGGAGAGGAAGAAATAAAATACACTGGGTTCTAAACGATTATTGAAGCTTTATTGGTTTGTAAGTTTTGATAGCTTTTTTTCACCGCGAATTTTTTCGTTAATTTTAAATTTTCTTGATGGGCATTTTGCCTCATCCGTAAACGTATATAATACACTATGGCATATGATAAAATTTCCGATGCATGCTTTGTACCAGGAAAGGAAAATTCATAAGATGACATAACATCTTCCAATGTGGAATTAAAAACATCTTGGCGAGACGCATATTTGGCAAAGCAGTTTTCGACGTGACGAATGAGGTTAAAGAATCTGGAATTAGCGTGAATCAGTCCACCTCTCGATTTCATGTCGACCAATTGCGACACTGAAGACGTACAAGGTGATTCTGATGTCACAGCTCGTAGACAAGTGGTGCAGGATTTATATATCTTCACCACCTGTTTGCATAAGTACCCTATAGAAAATATATAAATGTTTTAGCATACTACCACCATGTGTATGAAAAAAAGAACCCTTTTCTACGATCCCAATCTAAAAAACTATAAGAAAAACAATTTAGAATAGATTGCTACAAATACTACAGATAGCTATGATTAATGTTAGTATACCCATAAATACCTACGTGTTAGAAGAGTATGAAGCAGTTTCAGTAAATGATAAAATTGTCAAGAAAAACCTGTCACGTAGTATATAATGCAATCAAGAACCGAAGAGAGGGCATAATTGTGATCGTGATTATGCTCTATGATATCATCCGCTTCCCAATCGTCATGACGCAAAATCTCGTCTAATTTCTCCTGAATCTCTTGGCGATATTTAGCACTTTTTCCTTCGCATTGTTGTCCGTAGACAGCCTTCAGATCGTGCAATGAAACAAGAATGTTAGGCATCGGTTCATCGGAGACGGTGCAGTTACCAAATTTTAGAGGTTACAGGATACTATAAACGGATAGGATTTTGTAGAGTTGCAAGAATATGGGGCAGTTCGGATGATCATTTGACCCTGCAGCTTGCCGGATGGTGCCGAAGAATTTCTGAAACGGCCAATACATAAACGCCATATATATTTATTAATTTTTGTTTAATAATCCAGGATTACCATACAATACAGCTCAAAAGTTTGGATACACCAGTTGATATTTTTTTCCCCACTAAAAATCAGATAGCTCGGTCAAGAAAAAGAGATAACCCTATTTAACGAAGGGCGTTTAAGAAGGAAACAAATTCAGCTTTGTTTGGCATTTTTGAAATAGTTTTTATGATTTTTTTTCGACCCGGTACACACTTTTGTACGTGACCATTTTTCGGCTATTTTTGTACCATCGAGAATTGGACGCATGACTGATGGAATTTTTTTAAATATTTTTATCGATCATAAACTAGAAACGGGTAGCAGAAGCTCCATTTTCATTTTTTTTAAAGTTTCGTACACCTTATTTCGCAAATTTATTTCATTTTTCGCTGAAAAAGACAAATCGTGGAGGATGCAGCATAACTTAACAACTATAGGTTTTAAGAGGAAATATCAAGGATCTAAAAAGTTGGGTAAGTTCATACTGGATCGCCCCGAATTTTTTTTCAGAAAAAAATCTTTAAAAATTCCAGGCGATCCAGTATGAACTTACGCAACGAAAATTGCCCCAAAAATCTCAAAAACAGACCTTTGAGATTTTATTTTTGGCTATTTTGGTTCGAAATTTATAAGAAATTGTTATAAGCTATTTAAAAGTTGCAGATAGCTTATCTCGAAAAGTATGGCGTTTAGGACAAAATATCAGGAGAAACTTTCTTAATTTTCGATTTTGAATTCAAGCGGATTGAAAATCGGAAATTCAAAAAGTTACTCCTCCTGATATTTTGTCCTAAACGCCATACTTTCCGGAGCAGGGTTTCGGCAGGGTTTCGAGCAAAAATAGTAAAAAAGAAAAATCTGAAAGGAAAATTCTGAAAAAATTCCAGGCGATCCAGTATGGACTTATGCAACTTTTTACATCTTTGGCATTTCCTCTTCAACCCTATGGCTCTTGAGTTATGTTGCATTTTCCGAAAATTTGTCTTTTTTACCAAAAAATAAAATAACTTTGCGAAAAAAAATGTACAAAACTTTTTAAAAAATGACAATAGAGCTTCTGCTACCCGTTTTAAGTTTATCATTGATAAAAATGGCAAACCAATTTTCTATAAGTTATGCGCCGAATACTCGATGGTCGAAAAATAGCCGAAAAACGATGACATTCAAAAATGTGTGCCGTGTCGAAAAAAAAATATGAAAAATAATTCCAAAAAACCAAAAGAAAGCTGAATTTGTTTCCGTCAAAACGCCGTTCGTTAAATTTGATTATCTTTGTTTACGCAGCTATCTAACTTTGAGTACGGCAAAAACTATCGTCTGGTGTATCCCAACTTTTGAGCGGCAGCGTACGTAAATGTTTATAGAAAATACCTCTAAATTGTCTTGGTTTACTTTTCCTGTCAATAAATATTGAAAATCAAATTTTTCAATGAGATATCGACACAAGTCCATCGTAGATTGTAGGGATATTCGTAATCCTCTCGAAGTCTCTGGACTGAGGAATTCATCTGCTGTTATGTCACCTTTGATTGTCGCGGATTCCCAATCGTTCAACATTTGTAGCGATTCCTGTAGTACCTAGAAAAAACAGAGCCAATAGAACAGAGGATATTATTGATAACTTGCGAATTGTTTTTAAGTTATTTCTAACTCTATAATAGTCTACTGACCTTAAAATCCTGGCACTCGGGCGTCAATCCCTGATTTGGTGATTTGCGATTCAACGCGTCAAACATGGAGTTAATCCACGTGCAGAATTGTATCGTTTCTTCACACCCAGCGAGAGCTTGGCTACCATGTGACGAATAAAAGGCCAAGGCTTTTGCAACAGGATCGCTAAATATCTGTGCACGTGTAAAAGAATAAGTTATTATTTATCAATATCGTCACATGCCAAAATAGTCCACTTTATCACGAAGAATACCTGCGTCGCTAGCCGAACACGCATTTTCGAAGTGTTGTCCAAAACAACATGCCGTTGTGTTATCGTTGGGCAAACTCTGGCATTACCTGCGTGTTTTGTGTCGAGATCGAATAAGGCCTGGAAGTACTCCCAACAGATGTGAGTACCTGACGACTTCATCTGCAAAAACACATTAGTAGTGGTATATCACGGAGTAGATCATTTTTATTGCATGGTTTTAACAATTTTGTCTTTTTTCAGGGATCTTATTCGCAATACTGTTTATGCTATAATAATTTGTTTTTAAGTGTTTTCAGTGTCCATCAGGGTTTTATGAAGTATTTTTTGTTTTCAGGTATTTCGCTGGAGAATTCATCAAACACCGTAAGTAATAGCTATGTCGTATAGTAAAGGTTAGATTTATATTTTTTCTCTACCTTCTTCACGACTTGCATTATTAGTTTTTTTTTTCGTTCTCAGGTTTTTGGGGTGATCCAGAAATCGTTTACTAGGCCAATGTGTTTCGGTTTATTTTATGGCTTATTGGAGAATTAATTATAAGCAGTCAGTAATAGCTATTTTCTGTTTCAAGAGTCAGAATAATATATATACATTTTTTCCGATATCGCCGAATTGATTCGATTTCGATTCGGCAATTTGTATCATTAGAATGAATAAATGAGAACTCACCCGCAATCTCTTTTTGTTGTACAGTCGATTACGAATGCACTTGACGATATGAGGCGTATCGGAGAAAGCAAAAACCTTTCATTCGTCATCCAGAGGATGCGTGAACCATGTTTTTGTGTTGTTAGTTGCGCCTGAGACCCCCAACAAAGACCACATTTTGGCGTTCGTCGACGCGCCATCGCCAATCACTCCATGAATTTTCGCTCCTTTATTTTCCAGGAAAGAAATTACCTTAACAATTACCTTCGCGAGTTCCTCGCCCTTCACAGGGTTTTTTGAAGCAAAGACGGCAATAGGTTGAGTATATGAATCAGCAAGAGGCTGAAACATAAGGACGAGACCATGGGTTGCTTGATCTCCGATTTCTGTGGATTGCGGCCCGTCATCGCCAAAGTCGGTCAACCCAACGTAGCTCAAGTTCTTTGAACAGACGGTCACGGACTTCCTTAAATTGATTTCGTCCAACAACAATACTTCATGACGCTTCTGAGGGGTTTTGGAATGAAAATACTTTTCTAGCAATTGTCCAAATTGTTCGTCGAAACTACATTTTCTGTTGATGAGCGAGAATCAACATGCACAGTGCATGCATCTGCAACATGCATCTGTGTATCGCCGATTAGTGGCACCCTTTTTCGAAGCAGACGCGATTATTTCAAGGAGCGCTGTTTTTTGTGGAGGAGGAACATTTAAACTGGATCATCTTTGTTCTAATGTTTCGACACAGGTAGACGCTATGTCGACAGCTTTAGCACTTAAAGATTGCCTCAATAATTGTCCACGTTGTTTCGCGCGATTTTTAAGCCGCCGTTGGCGATAGCTCTTCTTTCGTAGCGCGAGTAATTTATTTGCGTCTGTCGGATTGGATGCTCGATACACTCGGAGTACCGGTCGATTCTCTTTTGATATTCTTTCTCTTCTTAAGATGAAATTCCTCATTTTAATGCAGTGATCGCACCTCTTTCCTTTTGACCCTAACGGGCAATCTTTCTGATGCCAGCGACCAACGGAATCTTGGAAAGCATCATTGGCGGGCAAATAAAGAACATTAATAGCGCCTAGGCCGTTACAAATATTCATTTTTTTGAATTTTTCCAGAGTCCCTGGTAGTAGAGTCACGTCGTTTAACGAAATTTCGAGCTTACACTGTTCGACATTTATAGCACGTCCGTATACGAAGTAGTGGAGTGATTTTTTTGTGTTAAATACGACACTTTTCGCGATCACTGGCACATCGACTCCGTTTTCTTCCTTCATTACAATGTGGGACAAGACAATCCTCTGTTCTTTTTCTGTCGGTGACTCTGTAATAACCCACAATTTGGGTATGGAGACAGAAGTCTTCTCGCGGCGATTCTCGAGATTTGCGGACACTTTGGTATTATAAATATTCAGCGTCATGTCCAAAACTTCGAAATACGTTACATGCACTGATGCACATTCCGTATTCGTCACGACGGTACCATCTGATGGAAGAGGATCGTGTTCAGCTAACGTGTATGGTAAAGAAATCTCTTGCCGAAACGAGTCTTGCGGCGGAACAAACTTTTCTTCCGAAGTAATCTCCATCTCAAGGACTGTGGAGCATTGTGAAGAAACATCGTCTTGTTGAATGGGTCGATCTGACGAAAGGCCATCATCCGCTGTATTGTATGCACTTTCCGCATCCATTACATGTATCGTTAGCGGAACCACGATGCTTCCATCACGACCTTCCGTATTCGTCACGACGGTACCATCTGATGGAAAAGGATCGTGTCCAGCTAACGTGTTTGGTAAAGAAACGTCTTGCTGAAACGAGTCTCGCGGCGGAATAAACTTTTCTTCCGGAGTAATCTCCATCTCAAGAACCGTGGAGCATTGTAAAGAAACATCGTCTTGTTGAATGGGCCGTTCTGACGAAAGGCCATTATCCACTGTATTGTATGCACTTTCCGCATCCATTCCATGTATCGACAGCGGAACCACGTTGCTTCCATCTGTACCAAGAGTTGGAAATATTATCGCATTATAACCTCAACGAAATTATAGGATGTCTATGTTATAGCGGGGGAACATCCTGCAGGTAAGTTCGGTTTTCCAGTTTTTGCTTGGGTTATATTATGTTCATTCGTTTTCTCAAAGACATTTGAGGATACTACAATCGATGAATTATGACAATTTGAAACAACGTAATTCTTAATATTATTAATCGTATTCTTTGTGTCAGTCGCATCCCAGGCAACGCCACAATGCACACTGTGATTGAGGTAAGATTTCTTCTAGTTTACTGTAATGAGTATCTTTTTTCTGTTTCAGGTATCGTCAACGATTGTATTAAAATAGTTCTCGCTAAAAACGTTGCTGTACAAGTAACGTTTTTCTTTCAAGCTTTCAAGCAAGTTTTCAAGCATTCTTTTCAATTACTCGGTATTAAGATGTAGAGACGTATGATGAGAATAAATAACACAAATGGTGTAACACCAATCATTTAGCATATAAGTACATATAAATATCCATGCGTTGATATGTACCTGGAAATTTAGAAGCTGGCGTCGGGCAGAGAGCTTTGTTTATTTGTCGTTCCGCACAGTAGTTCATGTCAAAGCCTGTAGATAGTTGCCCTACATGCACATCTTCCTCGAATATTGTTGGTACCGAAATTCAGTGAGCTTAGGATATGCGTATGCGGTCTAAAATGGAATACAAAAGTTAATTTGTGACATTCAAAGTTCTGCCTCAATACGAAATGGCTGGAAAGATCATCGACTAAAAAAAATCGATGAATAAACATACTTCAGCGATAATACGACCATTTGCATCCCTTTTTCTCCAATGTCTGACAATGCATCGTTCTTCGAAATGTTTTTCGCACACGTACTGAGATTCTTTCAGTCCGGGAATAGCATCGAGCCATTTTTTATATCGTTCGACGTTTCTGGGCACGCGAAACACGGAGCATTTCTGCTTATTATTTTTATACCCCGTTTTGCAATTGCGAACCGCGCAACCCTTCACCATTTCGCATTTTTTTTCTCGCAAACTACCAAAAAACTTCCTCAACTTTCGCAAGCAGCCAAAAATAATCCACACTTATGCGTAAAAAAACCACAAAAAATGATCGCAAATAAAGGTTATTTCGACTTTCGACAATCGCACCACAAAAACATACGTAAACAAGTTGCGGCAATTGGCCGGTAAGAGGTAAGGGGAAAATTAATTCCCCGTGCTAGTAGCGACGCGTAGCGGCGCCTAGTGAATCGAAAATTAAAACATATAAGAGTGCCTACCCCCACCACGAAAATTTAGCTTCGTTGCAAGACCTGTATGCAAGACCGTGATCGGGAATGACCGATCGAGCCCCCCAAAACCATCGCGAGCGCTGCTTTCATCTTTTTTTAATAACAATCGCGCCGGTCGTCGTTCTTGCGGCAGCGTCAGATTTCTGGGGGAAAAATTACTGGATGTGCGATGAAAGCAGAGAGAAACTCGGGGCCGTCGTATTGGGAACGACCGATCGAGACACCACTAACCATCGCGTGTACTGATTTTATCTTCGTTCACTAGCGAATGTCCCGGTCATCGTTCTCGCGGCATTGTCAGACTTCTTGGGGAAAAAGGACCGAAAGTAAGATGAAAGTAGAGACAAACTCCGGGCCGTTGTATCGGGAATGACCGACCGAGGCCTCCCGGAACCATCGCAAACACTGCTTTTATCTTTGTTTTCTAACATATGTTCCGATCATCGCTATGACGGCATCGTCAGATTTCTTGACGAAAAATGACCGGAAGTAAGGTGAAAGCCAAGCCAAACTCGGGGCCGGCGCGTCGAAGATGACCGAACGAGACCCCAAGTACCATCGCGAGCATTGCTTTTTTTGTTTATTAACAAATGCTCCGCTCATCGTTCTCGCGATACGGTCGGACTTTTCGACAAAAATGACCGCAAGTAAGATGAAAGCAGAGACAAATTCAGGGCCATCATATCGGGAATGACCAATCGAGGCCCCCAAAACCGTCGCGAGCGCTGATTTCATATTTGTTTACTCACAAACGCTCCGGTCATTGTTCTCGCGGCATCGTTAGCTTGCTTGATGAATAATGACCGGAATTAAGATGAAAGCAGAGACGAACTTGGGGCCGTCGAGTCGGGGATGTCCGACCGAGACCCCGAGAACAATCTCTAGTGCTGCTCTTACCTTTGTTTAATAACAAACAATCCGGTCATAGTTCTTGCAGCATAGATTTTTGGACGAAAAATTCCTGGAAGAGAGATGAAAGCGGAGAGAAACTCCGTGCTGTCGCGCCGAGGATGACCGACCGACACCACAGGAATCATCGCGCGCACTGCTTTTATCTTTGTTTAGTAACAAATGCTCCGGTCATCGGTCTCGCGGTATCGTCAGCCTTCTTAAGGAAAAATGACTGGAAGTAAGATAAAAGCAGAGACAATCACGGGTCCGTCGTATCGGGATCGACCGAACGAGGCTTCCAGAACCATCACGAGCACTGTTTTTATTTTTGTTAAGTACGAAATGCTCCGGCCATCGGTCTCGCAGCATCGTCAGCCTTCTTGACAGAAAATAATCTGAAATGAGATGAAAGCAGAGACAAACTCGGGCCTTTCGTATCGGGAATGACCGATCGAAAACCCCAGAACCATCGCGAGCAGTGCTTTCATATTTGTTTACTAACAAATGCTCCGGTCATCGTTCGAGCGGCACCGTCAGCTGTCTTCACGAAAAAGTATCAGAAGTAAGATGAAGGTAGAGGCAAACTATGGTTCGTCGTATCGCGAATGACCGATCGAGGCACCCCTAACAATCGCGTGCACGGCTCCTATCGTTGTTTACTAGCCGTTTCTCCGGTCATCATTCTCGTCGCGACGTCAGACCCCTTGACGAAAAATGACCGTCGGTAAGATGACAGCAGAGACGAACTCTGGGCCGTCGAGTCGCGGATCACCGATCGAGTCCCCTAGAACCGTCACAAGCGCCGCTTTCACATTTGTTTACGATTAAATGCTCCTGCCATCGTTCTCACGGCACCGTCAGGCATTTTGACGCACTATGACCGGAAATAAGATAAAAGCGACAGCGAACTCGGTGCTGTCACATCGTGGATGTCCGATCGAGATCCCTAGAACCGGCACGAGCATCGCTTTTATCTTTGTTTAACAACAATTGCTAGTGTCATCGGTGTCCCGGCATCGTCAGACTTTTTGACGCACTACGACTGGAAGTAAGATAAAAGAGGAGGTGAAATCGGCCCTGTCATATCCGGAATGTTCGAGTGAAGACGCACGAACGATTCGCAGCACCTATTATATCTTCTGTACATCATCAATGTTCTTATAACAGTTCTTGCAGCATCGTGAGACTTCTCGACGCAATCTGCCCGGAAGTAAGAAGAAATTGGCGACGGATTCTGTACGGTAATATCCGGAATGCTTGAGTGCGGCCCCGGGAACCATTCCAAGCACCGAATTTATCTCCACAGTTTGCAACAACAACGTTTTGCATACCACAGAAAACTGTTTTTGTCATTTGCTCATTTACTTTTTTTTAAATTAAATTGCCAAGTTATGCATTGCCAAGTTAAATAATCATCTTAAGTAAAATAATCAAGTCAATAAAAGCGTGCAACGTGTAAAAATAATCGGTCGGTGCCTCCAAATTTAAGAAACATCAAGTTATTTATCTTTCGATTTATTATTCCGACGAATCCAGTGAATAATTTGAATTTTTCATCATTGTTGCATTTATCATTCCCGTACGAAGAATTACAAGCATCATGAATCTCAACGATCTTCATGCCTTGGCACGAAATTCATGGAGTGACGGAAGACGACGGGTAAAGTGCCGAATCGGCCGTTCTCTCACGGGTCTCGAACCCGATTGGTTTGCAGGTGGCCTAAGGGAATGATACGGGAGACGTCAAATCACGCTCGCCGTTATCTGTTAAACCTTGCCTTTCTGCAGAACCTTGACGCGCGGTCTGAACTTGCCCGTGAAATGTGGCGGAAGTCCATAGCAGACGACACACGAAATATGATATTGCCATGGCAAGCAAGACAAACGCGGATCTACCTTGCTCGTCGCCTTCTACATTTCTCGTGCCCAGACTCAGCGCTCGAGTAGCATCGTCGTTAAGGGCAGGCCCTACAACAATCATTCGAACTCCGAAATTCTAATTGCTCCCATTCAAAAACTATTTGACCGATATAAAACGTGTTGGCAGAATTGCTCCGGACACCCCCTTGAACCCGCCAGTCGCGGGTGGGTCAGTTATTATGAAACACCCTGTACACTTGTCATGTCACTGATCGACATCTCTCACTGTCACATCAGATTTGACATCGGAGGGAGACATCACATTCAAAGTATATTTCAAGGAAAAGCGCAAAATTCGAAAAAAAAATATTTGAATCACGAAATTTTTGGTGAAATTGTTGTCGGCTTAGCCGAGATGATGATGAAAGAAAAAGACGAAAATACATATTTCGGCAAAGACGTTGAAGAAAATTGGAAGGGACGTTTTCGTGGTGCTACCGACAATACAAACATTGGAATATATGAGGAATTTTATTAACCGCCATCGCCCTTCCGACCGCAAATTTATTATCGTAAATAATATGCACAAAGAAGTTCTGGACGGATCCAAATTGTAAGTAAACCTAAGATCCTACGTACTTTTACTCTGCTATTAACCATTCGATACACTGGTATTAATCCTTCCTACGCTGAGTCATTTTCGCCACTGTATTTTCTAACAAATCGCACACTTCAAACGAATGTTTCGGCTCTCAATTTTTCCCTACATCAAATTAATTCATTTTCTATTGGAAAAAAAACATTCTATGTTGGTCGATTATTCACAATATTTCATAATGAACCAAGTTAAATATTGCAGTAACAGTTTTGAGGAAGTCGGACGGGCATTCGAAATGCAAATTTTCTTCGAATCGGAAAAAACATTGCACGAAGGCTTGTAAATATTCGCAATGATTTGTGAATACTCTTATCGTGTAAAGTTATGTTAATATGTAACTAAAACCTGCCAATATTTTCGTTCCATCTGTCTCCGTAGCCATACTGAGATGATTGTTTCCCATGACTACCGGAACGAAATCGCTCCGAATCAACGAATCGACGTTAATGGAGGCGCGGTGAATGTGTAGATCGCTTACAATAACGGAAGTCATCTGCCATTATGAAAAATTAACAGATGAGAAAAAAATAAGAACATTTTTTTCTTTGGTGCGCAGGTCTCCAGCGGCTCGGCGGGTCGAGGGCTCGGAGGGTCGAGAATACTTTCGATAATTGGAAAAATGATCTCGACGGCGGAAAAAGAAACAGATTTATAATGTACTATATCGGTTGTTATTGAATACATATTCTTGAATTTTTAAAACCACTCCTCGTCTAGGTGCATCAAAACAATAAAGCAAGCACATATGAAATCCAAATAGTTTTTGTCGGCTCAGAATAACATTCCATAAACGACTACCGGATATTCGTAGATCTCATCTTTTTTAATAATCCTCCCCTCGTCGTTCTCTCTGCATCGTCAAACTTCGCGACTCAATCTGACCAGAAGTAAGTTGAAATCGGAGACGATTTTGGGTCACTAATATCAGTAATATCAACTTACGTTGATAACCGTAAATTAATTTTTTTCGTGCCGAGAAGCAGAATTCGCTTTTCGGAGCTTGCACTTAATGGGTGTTTATGCTACTGCAAAAAATTGTGGCGGCCGTACGCATTATTACAGGGTGTCCCATTTTAATCTTACACCTGAATTTTCACGAAAAATATTGCTCGGACGAACTATTGTGTGGAACAAAACTTCTAGGGATTGAAGGGGGACGTTTGAAAAAAATTTATTTGAGGAGTCAAAATTCAAAATGGCGGCGTTACAAAGGCTGACATGTTTTTTTCAAACGGAAACATAACTTTTTTTTATTGCCAAAAAATTTTTCAGCTGAAAACTAAAAACTTTTGTTGAAAAAATTTGTTGATAAAGTTCGTAGTTTTCAAGTGAGAACATCATTTTCAATTATTTCAGATGTATCCAGGATTCGTGTGTGGGTGTGTGTGTGTGTGTGTGTGCGCGCGCGCGTGTGTGTGTGTATGTGTACACACACACACACACACACAAAACGGCCCTTCTCAGGGCCAGGAATGCTAGACAGACAACCTCCACGTGGTGTATTCTGGGTAACGCGAATGGTCTGCAACAGACTCAGCCATGCAACCTCCTACGATTTGGCTAACGCAAATGCCGGTGGTAGGGACAATTAGACTAAATGTCTCACGGCAAGCCGCTCAATGTTGTATTTTCGAATGTATGACCACGTGAACAAAAAAAGAATCAAATTTTTTTGTTGAAAATTTTTGTTTTTTTGTTTTCAAATTTGGACGATATTTCATGAGAAAATTTTGGAGGAAAATCGATGAAAAATAGTTTTTTTTCCATTTTAATAGCGTTTGTGCCATTTTCAGGCCCAAAAACGTGTTTCTTTAAATCCTTGACAAACTTTGATCACGATGGGTAGAAAAACACACACACACACACACACCCACACACAAATCCTGGATACATCTGAAATAATTGAAAATGATGCTCTCACTTGAAAACTATGAACTTTATCAAAAAAAAAATTCAACAAAAGTTTCTAGTTTTCAGCTGACGAATTGTTTGGCAACAAAAAAAATTATGTTTCCGTTTAAAAAAAAAATGTCAGCCTTTGTAACGCCGCCATTTTGAATTTTGGCTCCACAAATAAATTTTTTTCAAACGTCCCCCTTCAATCCCTAGAAGTTTTGTTCCACACAATAGTTCGTCCGAGCCATATTTATTGAGAAAATTCAGGTGTAAGATTAAAGTGGGACACCCTGTATATTTGGGCTGTTGTAATACATCATTATTTCGATGGGTAAACGCATCATCTCGAAATGAGGTGTAACCAAGCGCAATTTCTTTGTCCCATAGGTTTGTAGGGCTTGAAAGAGGCGTAAATTCGAATGCCTAAATTAGGCGTTGATTTCATCCGACTTTCGATGAAAGTCAGTGGATATTGTGAACAGTGGAGCGCTACAGATGATAGTATCATACATTACGTTGAAATTATAAATTGAACTTTGTCCTATTTTCTCTACATGACAGAGACAAAATTAACGCCAGGCATAGCGTTTCGCCTGCAGCTGTAACGCTATTCGAACATGTGCATCCTTCAATTTATCTATTTAATTGTTTCTGAATCTCAAGGCGTGTCAGGTGCGGTAATGAAACAGGGCCTGAGCCATTATTCGCCGACACCGAGAGAATAAAGATTAATTCAATACCCCAAACGGTTTTCGCATGTTCTACAAGACAGTGTTAAGACCATTCACTCGAATTCCTTTTCGATTTAACTTTATTTCCGATCAGAGCGAATGGATCAATTGACCAGTGCTCCAACGTCACGTTTAATCATAGAGACGTCCTCTACGCGAAAAAGATGAAATGACCGCCATTCTTGATGTTTCGATTTAAGTTATAACCTCCTTCGAAAATGCACATCATTGAACTGAAGCAAGCACTCCTCGAAGAAGCTGGTAGATGGCTGGACTTCTTGGTTCGATCGACCACTAAGTAAATAATACTCAAACTTCGTGCGCAAAACAGAGTTTTCATATTTAGCAAAGAACTTTAAATAAATATGGACAAGGAAAAATATTTACTTTAAAGAACCGGTATTTGAATCGAACAAAAAATATTTACAATGAACGTATGTACAGGGTGCGCCAGAGAAACTTACTTATTTGAAAAAATTCCCGCGCGGTGAGTTGGGTGGGTAGAGGGGCGAGAGGGGGCGCATCTGGAGGGGGAAGTTCCCAAGTTTGTTTCTCCCTCCAGTCAGTTGCCATCATGCTCTGGTCTAGAGAGCAGCGGGCCTTCGCAATCGAGAGCTTCTTTTCTAACGGTCGCTCACTTGTTGCTACGCAACGTGCCTTCCGCGCTCGCTTTGAAATTCCTCCTCACAGACTCGTTCCTGGCCGTAATTCGATTCTGTCGTGGGTTAACTCATTTCGGGAGTGTGGAAGTGTCGCTAAAGCCAGAAATGGACTTCAATGGACCATCAGAACTCCGGAGCACAACGGTAAGTTGTGCTCCGTAGCGTGCGAGCATCTTTTTTTAAGTGTGATATCGTGGTAATGCAGAAGTACCCGCAGATTATCGCCGGCTCTATGAAGCGAGCTCCGATGAAGAAGCTGCACTCGCAGAGGGGGCGCAAGCCGTGGAGGAAGAAACAGCGCGAGATGATGAAAGCCGGCATGGCGATCATTTAGATCCCGTGATTGAAGGACCATCGCGCAATAATTGCACCGACTCTGAAATGCTTATGGGTCCTGATCTACGCCCCGCGACCAGCAACGAGGAGACTGTTCATAGACTTCCTGATTACCTTCAGCTATCCCCCATATCAGATGTTGAAGAAGAAGAAGAAGGGGCACTACAGCAGCCGGTTCTAAGTCCAGTAGATATATTTGCGGATATTTCCGCCGAGCAATCTCGTTTCAGTGACGCTGAGACCCTTGCCCCCCCGTCTACATCCAGTATGGGGCACCCGTCCGAAATATTTTCCGGTAGTAACGAGTGTAAGTATTAATAATAATAACCCATTATCATAAATTAACAATACGTTTTTATCAGGCATTAATAATAATAAAACACATGCAGATTTGAATCCTCGTTTTAACGAGAATAACCCCGGGCGTGGCGGCGGCGGCGGCGGCGGCGGCGGCGGCGGCGGCGACGGCGACGGCGACGGCGACGGCGACGGCGACGGCGACGGCGACGGCGACGGCGACGGCGACGGCGACGGCGACGGCGACGGCGACGGCGACGGCGACGGCGACGGCGACGGCGACGGCGACGGCGACGGCGACGGCGACGGCGACGGCGACGGCGACGGCGACGGCGACGGCGACGGCGACGGCGACGGCGACGGCGACGGCGACGGCGACGGCGACGGCGACGGCGACGGCGACGGCGACGGCGACGGCGACGGCGACGGCGACGGCGACGGCGACGGCGACGGCGACGGCGACGGCGACGGCGACGGCGACGGCGACGGCGACGGCGACGGCGACGGCGACGGCGACGGCGACGGCGACGGCGACGGCGACGGCGACGGCGACGGCGACGGCGACGGCGACGGCGACGGCGACGGCGACGGCGACGGCGACGGCGACGGCGACGGCGACGGCGACGGCGACGGCGACGGCGACGGCGACGGCGACGGCGACGGCGACGGCGACGGCGACGGCGACGGCGACGGCGACGGCGACGGCGACGGCGACGGCGACGGCGACGGCGACGGCGACGGCGACGGCGACGGCGACGGCGACGGCGACGGCGACGGCGACGGCGACGGCGACGGCGACGGCGACGGCGACGGCGACGGCGACGGCGACGGCGACGGCGACGGCGACGGCGACGGCGACGGCG
>OX632362.1:11156314-11246314 GCA_951751655.1 Ophion costatus | reverse complement strand
CGACGACGACGACGACGACGACGACGACGACGACGACGACGACGACGACGACGACGACGACGACGACGACGACGACGACGACGACGACGACGACGACGACGACGACGACGACGACGACGACGACGACGACGATCAGGTTGCAAGTGAGAGAGGCAACATCATGCTGGAGCAATGGGCTCGCGAGATAGTCAACGACGCGCAACACCCTGCTGAGGAATACGAGCATAGGGACAATCAGCTATGGATGTGGCCTTTTGGAGGTGACTCGCCACAGCAGCAGGGTGAAAATGATCTACCGCACGATGATGATGATGATGATGATGCTGATGGTGTTGATGACGATTGGCTAAATCGTCTTTTGAGTTCGAGCGACGACTCAGGTAAACGAGCCCTCTTTATTACTCGCATCGGTATATACGTTATCGGTTTTGCAAAGTTAATATTAACTTGAAAGATTTTGTTTGCAAAAATAGAGAGTGAGCTATTATATTTTACGGCAGGTTATGCATCAGTATCTCTGCTGTTTGATGAAGACGCTTTGTAGACGTCCATGGTTAGAAGTAGCAATAACATCAGGTACCTTTGAGCTTACTTATTGACAGGGTTAAGCAATTTTAAGCATTCGTACTCTTTTTTACAGGCGTACAAGAAGGTTTCGGCCGTAGACGGCAGCGTGACGAGTCCTTCGACGATGTAGCACCACCAGGCGCGCGTATTGAGATAATCGAGGAGGCTCGTCGGTACTTCAAGCGTTTTAATCTACGAGGCCGAGAAATCACCGTACGCGTTCGTCAACCCCCGCCTGGTGGCCATTTATTACCATGGTTGGAAGGAGCGTTTCGTGACCTTTTGACGTATATCACAGCGTCTTGCGAGGCTGGCGATTACATAGGTATATCGTTTGCCTCGAGCTGTTTACCGCACGGCCCCGTTTGGCTCTCGCTTCGGCCCGTTAGAGATTGCGCGTCCGATGATATTTGGCACTTAATAATGAGCGTTGCTCAGAGTGCTGCATCATTGAATATTGACGATGCGTGTATAATCAAAGTCAGCATTGTCAGGGGTGTTGAGGGCACCGGCAGAAAGCGCTTAACGCATGAGGGGGTAGCAAAAAAATCCATTCTCACGATACGCAATAGCGATACTCTGTGTTTACCACGGTCACTGACGGCTGCGCGCGCGTATGCCGAACGGGGTGAAATACGCTCAGGTAGTTTACACGCAAACTGGCAACGCATGAGGCAGACTAACGGCTCATTGCAGAAAAATGCTGCTCTTGAATTAACGAATGCAGCGGGAGTTATAGTACCGCCAAACGGTTGCGGGGTCCGTGAGATTGCTCTCTACCAGAATTATCTCGCGCAGCACGGTACTGCCATAGTAGTTTATGAATTTCTGACGTTCGGGCGGGGGGATGCACCTTTGTTCGACGGCTCGCAGCAAGTCTCAAATACTTTTGGCAAAATCGAACACACGCTGCACATTTTATATTACGAGCGTTCGCATCATTATCAGCCGATATTAAATTTACGAGGCGCCGTGGGAAGCCGCGATTTTTGCTCCTCGTGTAATTCGGAAAACCGCAGATTCGGCCATAGATGTTTAAAAAAAAAGTGTCCTCGCTGCATGACGTCACCACCGTGCGATCCCGAAGTAAATGCAGCTATTCGATGCGAAGCGTGCGCGCGCGATTTTTACGGGCTGCAATGTTTCGAAAATCATTTAATTGTTAAACAGTACAGAAAACGCAAATCAAACAGCGTGTGTGCCTCGCTCAAGCGGTGCCGCGAATGCCTGAAAATTGTCAGGCCTCTCGATAAAAGACGAAAACACATTTGCGGCGTGGCCTTTTGTAAAGCATGCAGAGCGGATCGACCCAATAATCACATGTGCTTTATGAAGCCTATTCGCGGCGGTCAAAGCACGGGGAAAATACTTTTTTTATTCTATGATTTTGAGACTCAGCAATGCACGCAGGTACCAGGCGATGCGAATACTTTTCTACACGAGCCCAACTTGTGCGTAGTTCAACGAGTTTGCACGTATTGTTGCACTCGTGATTCGATGACAGAGCCATGCGAGTATTGCGACTCTCGACAGTATGTATTTCGACAGCAGCCTGTGGGACAATTGGTCGAACTTGCTATGCAGCGTGTCGAGCATTTTTCGCGTACTATCTGTATTGCTCATAATGCCGGTGGCTTTGACGCGCAGTTCATTTTGCGCTATTTAATTGAAGAGAAAAAGGTCCAACTGCCGAGTATAATTATGAACGGTACGAAAATCATTTCGATGCGTGTTGAAAAACTTGTTTTTCTCGACAGCCTAAACTATTTTCACATGCCTCTCAGTGCGCTTCCTAAAGCCTTCGGTCTCACAGGCGCTATCGTTAAAGGTGTTTTCCCTCATTTGTTTAACAGACCGGAAAATCAAAATTATGTGGGTCCCCTACCAGCCGTAGAGTATTATTCTCCCGACACGATGCGCCCCGCAGAGCGCGAAAAATTCTTAGCCTGGTATCACGAGTCTAAAGGCAGAGACTACGTGTTTGACTTTTCGAAGGAACTCGTAAGCTATTGCACGGACGACGTCACGATCTTGAGACGCGCGTGTATGGCTTTTCGTGACATGTTTATAGCCAACGGCCGAGTTTGTCCGTTTGACGAGAGCACAACGATAGCCTCGGCCTGCTTCAGTGTTTTTCGGAAAAATTTCCTCAAAGACAATACGATCGGTATTATACCGTTGGGCGGCTATAGGTGGGTGCATACCCAATCAAAAAAGGCAATTTCATGGCTTGTATGGATGGAGCACACCCTCGGAAAGCGTATTATACACGCCGGTCGTTCGCGCGAATTTAAACTACCTCAAAATTTACTAGTCGACGGCTATTATGAAACAGGGAATACCGCGTACGTATTACAATTTCATGGTTGCTATTGGCACGGTTGCCCTCAATGCTTCTCCCTCAATAGAGACTGTAAACAACGCGGTGATATATCAATGGACGAGCGGTTAGAAAGAACTCTTACTATAGCTAATAGAATTCACTCGGGAGGTTATCAGTTAACGGAAATCTGGGAATGCGAGTGGGACAGGCTTTTGGAAACTAGTGCCGAAATTCGCGGGCTCATACGGGATCATCCGTTGACGGCTGCGGAACCCTTAAACCCTCGTGACGCTTTCTTCGGTGGTCGCACGGAGAATATGGTGACGCTCTACGATGTTAAAGAGACGGAGCGCATACGCTACGTAGACGTCTGCTCTCTGTACCCGTGTATTTGCAAATTTGGTAAATACCCTATCGGACATCCGAAAGTATATATAGGCGACGAATGCTTAGAGCTGACAGGACCCACTAGTGATCTAGCGCGTGTCGAAGGCCTGGTGAAATGTACCGTTCTACCACCACGCGATCTCTACCACCCTGTTTTGCCTGTGCGTATGCATCAGCGACTGTTGTTCTCTCTGTGCCGCACATGCAGCGAGATGATGAACGAGGAAGAGTGTATGCATGACGATCCGGACGAGCGTGTGTTCGAGGGTACCTGGGTTGCCGATGAATTGCGAAAAGCCGTCTCATGCGGTTACACGATACTCCACATTGCCGAAATCTGGCAATACGAAGTAACGCAATTCAGTCGTGACACGCAATCGGGAGGTTTATTCGTCGAGTACATTAACACCTTTTTGAAGATCAAGCAGGAGGCGAGCGGCTGGCCTGAGAACTGTTTGGGCGATGAATCAGCCCAGGAGCGTTATATCGCTGGCTTTGAACAATCAGAGGGGGTTCGTTTGAATCGTCAGTCGATAACCAAAAACCCCGGCCTACGCTCAGTCGCCAAACTATGTCTGAATTCGTTCTGGGGAAAATTCGGGCAACGCGAAAACCTGCCGCAAACAGTCGTAGTATCAACACGCAAAAAACTTATGGAGTTATTAACTAATCCAGAATACGATATTACAGGTATGCTGCCGGTGAACAATGAAATTCTTTACGTCAATTATATTAAAACCGATGAGGCTGTGGTACCCTCAAGTATAGCTAACGCCGTAATAGCTGCATACACCACAGCACAAGCGCGTTTAAAACTGTATGGTTACCTGGAACGTCTGGGAAGACGTGCGTTGTACTGCGATACCGACTCCGTAATTTATGTAACGAGAGAACAATCTGAAGCCTACGAGCCCCCGATAGGCCAGTTGCTTGGCGATTTAACTAACGAGCTAACCACCTATGGCGAGGGCAGCTACATAAGAAGTTTCATTTCCGGCGGCCCTAAATTTTATGCATTCATCGTGCGTGCGCCTGACGGGACAGAGAGCGAGGTTTGCAAAGTTAAGGGTATCACGCTTAATTTTGCAAACAATGCGTTAATAAACTATGAGTCCGTACGATCCTTCATCGTGAACGAGCGAGAGGATTCTATTGTACTGAGATACGACGCCATTAGACGTACAGAACTTCACCATGTTGTCACGCGAGGTGAGACAAAAACGTGCAAGCCGTCGAGCATTAAGCGAAGACGTGACGGCCGGTATGGATCGCTTCCCTACGGTTATCGCCATTTGTAAAATATACTGGAAATATATTTTTTACGTAAAAATCCGAAAATCTTATTTAATATTGCACTGAGCCTAAATTTCCTCATTTACCGCTATGGACACGAGGTGGCAACATCCCTGGACTTCTATGATCTGCGGGCCAACAGGCTGCGGTAAAACGTATTTTGTTAAAAAATTTCTGAAATGTATCACGCGTATGAACAGCGAACGTTTCGAGAGAATAATATTTTATTATTCCGAGTGGCAGACAGCATATACGGGGTACGGTGATGCTATAGAATTTCGCGAAGGATTACCCCAGACTGCCGATTACTCAAACGACCCCCGCGTGAAGCTCTTAATTATCGATGATCTAATGCGTGAAGCATCGAGCAATGCCGTTGTCGATCTATTCACCAAGGGCAGTCATCATAAGAACTTGAGCGTTATTTTTATAACGCAAAATTTGTTTCATCAGGGCCAAGGCCAGCGGGACATCTCTTTGAATGCTAATTATATCGTTATCTTCAAAAACCCTCGCGATCGTGCTCAAATACAGCACTTGGTGCGCCAAATATGTCCCGAAAATCCACGATTTCTACAGGAGGCTTATTACGACGCAACATCTAAACCGCACGGTTATTTGTTACTAGATCTGAAGCAATCAACACCCGATAATTGCCGATACCGCACATGTATTTTCCCTGATGATACACGCCGTTTCGTTTACGTACCGCGAAAGAAATTAAAAAGCGGTGACACATATGGAGAATTGCCAGTTCTACGCCTGTGATGGCACGCAGCGGATCGTCTCTTTGCAAGAAGAGCGTTGCGATATTGAACGCTCTTCAATATCTCACCAAAGAACAGCGTGAGGCTATTTTGCGGAAAGCGGATTCTCGTATAATACGCTGCATTTGCGAGTGCGCTTTAAACGTTCTTCGCGGTAATATTCCTCTCAAAGCCAACCAGCGGAAAAAATTGCGCCGCCACGTGCCTCTTCTCAGGCGCTTAGCGGCAAATAGAGGCTGCTGGAAAAGTAAGAAGAAATTTGTCATTCAAAGCGGTGGATTTTTACCCCTGCTGCTTGCCCCAATCCTCGGTACCATATTGTCAAATCTAATTGTCAAATAATGGAGCATGCCAGGAAAATGGTTCTGGTGCCCGAGGAGTGTCTATTACAACTAGATTCCCAAAAACGCAGCGTCAGCGATAGTGAGGCACGACCGATGAGCCAAGCGGAGAAAACAATTACGGCGACTCTGAATCGTCTTGATATGGAGATGAGCGAAATTTTGAAATCTAACGAGTATGGCGACGAGCGAGAAAAATGGCTAGCGTATTTGCGCGTATTACAGCGTTATCTACATTTCGTCGATGACGAACGAGCACAGCTGTATCATGATCTTGTGAAGGAACAAAAAAAAGACACACACCCCACGGAAAGATCAACATCAGTAGCAGCAGAAACACGAATGAACGATTCCATTATCGTTGAAAGTGTACCTGCGAAATTCCGCAGTAAAGCGAAACTCTTATTGCGACGCCTACATGATGCGCCGTCCTCAGATTTTTCTTGGGATGCAGCCGGCGTGGTTTCTGTCAATGGAGAAACAATCAAGCATTCAAATATTGTTGATCTTGTGAATGACGCAATGCGTGCGAGAAAGATGGCCAAACCGACGGGCCGTAGAGTCTTTGCAAATTTTTTAAGGGCTATACAGGCACCTCGTGAATTTGTGGGAAATGACGAACTATGGCTGGAAACGCAAGCCAATTCAACATTACGCTCACCCCACGGTAACAGCACCACCGACGTTGATGACGACGGTGACGACGAGGACATTAGCGATACCGGTCATTCCGAGTTCTACAGCGGTAGCGAGAGCAACAAATTAGCCGCGCAGAGCGGGAGGGGTAAGAGAAGGCGACTCACCTGGTCCTCTCTCAAACTGTCAGTATGAAAACACTTGAAAAAATTTACTTTGATCCTTCAAATGAGGCGTCTTTTTCCGGTGCTACTAAACTGTTACGCGTAGGTCGTAAAAAGAAAATCTCCCCAGAAAAAACGATACAGTGGCTCGAAGCACAGGATGCTTTCACACGGCATAGAGCGATACGCCGGCGATTTCCCCGGCGCATCTACAATGTGCAGAACATTGACGATGTTTGGGAGGCTGATCTTGTAGACCTTCGTTCACTCAAAAGTTATAACGATGGCTATACCTATCTTCTTGTGGTCATAGATGTGCTCAGTAAGTACGCGTGGGTTGAACCGTTGTACGACAAGACTGCTTTAAGAGTGGCTAACGCTCTGGCTCGTATCCTCTCGCTAAAAAGCACAAACGGCCGATCTCCCGTTTGCCTACAATCGGACAAGGGTCGGGAATTTACAGGGTCAGTTTTTCAGACTTTCTTACAGAAGCATAATATTCAGTTTCGGGCGAGCCGCAACCCTGACGTAAAAGCAGCTGTTGTAGAGCGCTTCAATCGAACGTTGAAAGAAAAAATGTGGCGATACTTCACATATTCGCGCCAAAAACGTTATATCGACGTTTTGCAGAATATAGTCTCCGCATACAATCGTACGATACATAGTGGCATTAGAATGACGCCCGCATCTGTGACGTTGCTTACGTCTGCCAAAGCGCGCGATAATCTAATACGGCGATATAAACAACAGCATCCTGTACAGCGGTCACCTCCTAAATATAAGCTGGGCGATATTGTCCGCATCAGTAGCGTGAAGGCTGCCTTTGCTAAAGGATACGAGAGCGGCTGGAGCAGTGAGCTGTTTAAGATACATCGTATATCCGTGAGCAGCCGACCTATCGTGTACGTTCTGCATGATCTCAACGACGAGGAGATTGACGGCATTTTTTACGAACCCGAGCTATCTAGAGTCCAAAGGTGGGGAAAGAAAAAGTAGGCGCTATGAGCGACACCGAGTTTTTTGTAGTTTTACCTAGCAATAGCAGCATGAAGTACTACCCTAATAACAGGACGACGCAATATACCACACACTTGCCACAAAGTGTAAATTTACGCGGTAAATGGGGCGTTTCCTTAGCCGAAATACACATACCGATGACTGTTCTACACGTGCCGCCTGAAGGTGAAACAAACTTTATCAGCTTAGTGACGAACGCAGTGATCCCGGGCGTTGAGGCCAATGTCGATTTTAAAAACGAGCGTGCTTGCGTACCATCTGGGGTATACCGTAGCGTCTCCACGCTACTCGAAGCAATTAACCAAATTCAAAGTATCGCAGGACATTTGAAATTTCAGCATACTCTTAACGGCTATGTCTCGGTAGAGCGTGTCTGCACCGAGTGCAAAAATCTAGAACACGCTTTCCACTGTTCCTCCATAATTAACAAAATTTTAGGCTTCACTCATAGTACGGGTCTTGTGGTAGCGAATCAGTATATTGCGCCGCAGCCGGCTAGTCTCATGAACGGTATACCCAATATGCTATTTGTTTATACGGATATTTGCGAGTCCTACATGACCGGCGATGTACACGCGCCGTTATTACGTGTCGTTCCCTTTGACATTGATAATAATTATAATTACGGCTCTGTGAAAATCAAAAGTTTTTCGCCACCGCGGTACATACCTCTTCTACGTACCAGCTTTCAATCGATAGATATCGATATAAGAGATGAATTCGGGCATTGGATGCCATTCGAGGGTGGAACGCTAACCGTGACACTCCAGTTCAAACGCCTAGCTTAGCTGCGGTAGAGAAAGTGAGAGAGAGAGAGAGAGAGAGCAACATGAATTACTACGATGCGTACTTTGACGCACAAGTAGGCGCAGGTAGAACAGGGTACGGGGGAATTAGCCAAGTATACATAGGGTCGCCGAACCAGAGGGGTCACGGTATCGGCAGTTTCCTTGGCGGCCTTTTCCGGCGCATTTTACCTCTCTTAAAACAAGGGGCGCGTGTTGTCGGCAAAGAGGCTATACGGTCAGGCCTTAATGTGGCGAGCGATATAATGGATGCAGGAATTCAGCCTAGGGAAGCCTTCAAATCGCGTTTGCGCGAATCGGGTTTGAGTTTGAAGCGAAAAGCTGAGGAAAAACTCAATAGTCTTATGCAGGGCTCAGGATATAAGGCCTCGAAAATTCACAAGCTTGCGCATTCGCTCAGTAACTACAGCGCGCGTAGGATCGGCCTAAAAAAGAAAACAGCCGCGTTGAAGAAAAAACGTACAAATTGTGTTAAAAAAAAGAAGAGAACAGCTAGAAAGAGAACGCCGAAGAAGAAGAAGAAGAAGTCGCGAGCTAGGACAGTGTCAGATATCTTCTCCTGAAAATGGCGTTCTTGCATGCCCATTCGTGTGAGTGTTTGAAGTCTGAGTTGGAACTATTCTCACTACCGCCAACTCAAACAACCATCGAGGGAACGCAATGGGTGCACTATAAACCGATCTCATCTCTGACGGATGATTCACCAATAGAATTTGTGGTACCTGGCCAAGGTGACGAATACATCGATCTTGCTCATACCATGCTAAGCATACGTGTCCAAATACGCTCGAGTGCAGTGAAACCCGACCCTACCATTAGAGTGGGGCCCGTCAATAATTTACTTCATTCGCTGTTCAATCAAGTCGATGTATTTCTCAATCAGAAGCTCGTATCTCCACCCAATAATGCTTATGCATACAGGGCCTACATTGAAAACTTATTAAATTATGGGCAGGGTGCGAAAAGCTCTCATCTTTCAAGTTGCCTGTGGTACAGTGATACGGCCGGTAAAATGGGCGATGTAGCAGAAGCTAATGCAGGCCTTACTAATCGTCGAATGGTCCTCAATGGGCGCAATGAGATCGATCTCCTCGGCCACCTCCATTGCGATATTTTCAATCAAGAGCGATTTCTTATAAACGGCGTGGAGATGCGATTACGCCTTGTACGTACCAGCGACGCATTCTGTCTTATGACTTCCTCGAAAGATTTCAGCATGCATATTACCGAGGCATCGCTTCTCGTACGCCGCGCTAAAATTGCCCCTGGTATACTTTTAGCTCACGCGCGAGCATTATCAAAATCTACAGCAAAATATCCTTTGACACGTGTCGAGGTTAAGTCTATATCGATGCATGCAGGAGTGCACGGCGATACTTTGGACAATGTTATACTGGGCCAACTGCCTAAGCGCATAATTATAGGGTTTGTCGATAATAAAGCATTCAACGGTAACCGCGCGTTGAACCCGTGTAACTTTCAGAATTATAAAATTAATTATCTCGCGTTATATGCTGACGGTGTGCAGATACCGTCGAAAGCACTCCAGCCTAACTTTGACGACACGCATCTATATGTGGATGCGTATCATACATTATTCTCAGGGACTGGCATTCACTTTCTCAATCAGGGTAATTCAATTACTCGCACTGCGTATCCCTGGGGCTATTGTCTTTTTGCGTTTGATCTAACGCCCGATCTTTCGGCGAACAGTAACAGTCATTGGAATTTGGTGAAACACGGTAGCGTGGGGCTCGAAGTACGCTTCGGCGAGGCAATAACTTCAACGGTAAATTGTGTCGTGTATGCGGAATATGATAACGTAGTGGAGGTTGATGCTTCCCGGCAAGTTATTGTAGATTTCAGCGGTTGAGCTCTCCAGTTCGAGCAGAGCACTCACAGCAGAACCATCATGAGTATCGCGATAGACATACAAGGCTTGACGGATAAGCACTACAACTTTATACCGAAAGAAGTGGCTGTTGCGTCAATCGATTCATCGTGGCACGATCATTGGATCGTCGCTCCACCTCACACATACAGACAATTACCGTCGGATGTGAAAAGAACGAACGAACGGGTGACGCGGGAGCATCACGGTATAAAATGGTTCGAGGGTAATATACCATTACGCTGTATTGAGAGGATTTTGAGGGCAATCGCTACCGATTCTACGCGGATATTTGTACGAGGTGTCGCTAAATCGTCCTATTTAGCGCAACTCACCGGCTACTATATTATAAATTTGGAGGAGGATGAGGATAATATCTCATTTCAGCATCTTCCGGGGGCCGGTACACATTGCTCATATCACGCCGCGATACGGCAAAATCAATCGTATAAGTGTGCCCTGGATAATGTGATGAGGATTAAAACGCTGCTCTGTCAGAGTGAACGTCGCGAGTCGCTATGGGAATATAGGACAACAACAGCGTTATCGGTTGGTTTGCCCTGCGGCGAGCCCTGCTATGAACAGCCTTCAAATCCTCGACTCTCTACGTGATATAAAAAATCACGCTGTTGGCGTATACCCCGCAGATCGCTTACCAAAAGTTTGGACAAAACCAACGGCTATTGTCGCGAATACTGATGGATATAAACAGCCCGGTACCCACTGGATCGCCATGTACGTCGATCGAGAGGGACGCGGATGGTACTTCGATAGCTACGGACTACCACCAATCATCCCGCAGCATCTCCGTCGACTCCGAGGAAACTGTAAACTCTTCCGATACAGCACTGATCAGCTTCAAGCTGCGGATTCGCAGTGCTGCGGACAGTATTGCATTATGTTTCTTCATTATATGTGTACTGGCTTCGGTATGCATAAGTTTAGAAGCGTATTTTCAAATGATCTATCACGCAACGATAAAATAGCTGGCGACTACTACAAGACATTTAGCCATAAGCAGAATAAAGCTACGCGTAAAATGTTCAATAAGGGTCTGCCTGCAGGACGCAGCAATTCCTTCAATCATAAAAGTTTACATTGTGTACAGGGCTGCTGCTCCCGTAATCGCTAACCGTTCAATAAAATGATGACACTTGGAATATTTCTCTGTGTCTCGAACTTTATTCAGCGGCGCATAGCAACGACATCGTCAGCAATTTTGCTAGAGGCTCCGCCTGGCGCTCTTCGACATCAGCCATTTTGTTTTGTGCGACTCTTGGCGAAACGCGGTGGGGGAAGCTGCGGGTATGGTGGGAGGGTGTAGCAAAGATACAAGGGATCAGTCGTTCCGCATTGTTAATTGTTCTCGGACGGCAACAGCAGAAGCATATGCAGAGGAAGCGGTGTGAGTTAAAAGTTCGCGTTGAAGCATTCTTGCAAAACTTAGCTGGTCTTCAAATACTCATTCAGAGAAGAACAGCGTTACAAATTTTAACCCGTGAAATTCAAAAGCTCAATATCAGCGATGGACTTCTCCCAAATCAACAAGATCGGAAAGTTATCGGGCTTCCTGCCGACGAAAAAACTGTCGGAACTTTCGCTCAAAGCCGACTACAAGATTTCTGATGTACGGCCAGTAAAAACACGCTTCGGGCCCAGAATCATCATTGAAGTGGACAGGGAGTTCGCGTGCTTTCTACCATCCAGATTCACCAAAGTTCTGGAAAACGAAACGCTGTTCCGGCAGATGGTAACGGCTGCGCACGAGAATAATCTTCTCATGGAGTTCTTCGGGGACGATTTCAGCACTCTGGAATTCAAGCCAGCCGCCGAATAGTGCAGCGTCTGCAGTTCCCGCGAAAGACAACGACATCTCACTCGCGTGATTCAGTCGACCCAGAGCAGCCATGGCAAACGAGGCTTCCGATAATCGCTGCTATAAACCGTGCCCGCTGCTACTACAAATATCCCATAATCTCAACAACTGCTTGACAAAGAGTGTGCGGTTGGGTATTGAAGTTATCAGTGCTAATCAATTACACCCTGTCATGCGTTTCACATGTAACAGCAACGGTTGGACAACGCTAAATACTCCGTCGTGGTTGGATTTTCGCGAACGTCTCTCTACGATCACAGCGTATCTCAATGGCGACGGAAACACTCCTACGGTCCACACCGTGGTTTCCTGCGATAGTTACAATTTAGAATACGGTGAACATCTCAACCGGCCCACCGTAACTATCCAAAACTGCAACGACTACGGAGCAAACGCTATACACCGTGCGGCGCCATTCTTCACCTTCATAAAAGATGACTTAGTCGTGCTGCAGCTATTGGAGGAACGCATAAACAACTACATGGCATGGCTTCATCGCTCCACCGAAGACGTGACAAAGTGTAAAAATGCACTTGTCAGCGTAATCGCAGCCAAATTATTCAGCATGACAGCGCGTCGCTTACGGCGACGGGTTCGTAAAAGGAAGACGAAAATTCAGGAAAGTGTTCAACGCACCCTATCCTGTATACCCGGCGAACTCTCCGCACGCACCAGAACAAGCGTCACCGATAATCTCATTAACCATCAGTTGAAACGGTTAATTAACAGCGATATCATGTACATATCATAAAAATGTATACTTTGTGAACATATTTTAATAAAGAAAAAAAAAAGGGGCCACTATGGCGAAACCCCCACTCCGGCCTTCCCCCCCTCCGCACCCCTCTGGGGCGCGGGGGAGGGGATAAGCACGCTCATCCCCACTCCATCCCCACCACCTCGGCTGCCGAGGAGTGGGGGTAGGAGTGGGGATGAGGAGTGGGGGTCGCCATAGTGGCCCCCATACTACTAACGACATTGGATGGAATCTCCGCCACTCTCAACACATGGTATTTGCCGACGACACACAGATCTATCTTAGCTGCTCCCCGGCTGACATAGCTGACGGTATACGCCGCATCTCGGCTGACGTGCAGGCAATTGCTGATTACGCCGACACAAACGGGCCCAAATTAAACCTACAGAAATCGCTTGTCCTTGTACTTGGCTCCAGAACTCACATCAACCAGCTGAACCTTAACGAACTAGCTCCCATCATCGCTAGCGGCACTACCCTACCTTACGTTGAGGAAGCGAGAAATCTCGGTGTCATTATGTCATGCGACCTCTCCTGGCAAAAGCATGTGTCTGCCATTTCGCGGAAAGTAAACTACTCTCTTTACAAATTAAAATATCACAAAAACGCACTCTCACGCCAGGTCAAAATTTCACTCATCACTTCACTCATCTTTCCCATCCTCGATCACTGTAGTCTAGTCTACAACGATCTGTCAATCGAACAAAATCACAAGTTGCAGAAGTTAATCAACTCTACCATCAGATTCATATTCAACCTCCGTAAAGACGAGCACATCACACCAAATCGTCGTCAACTGGGCTGGTTGACCGTCAGGGCCAGAAGATCATACTTAATGGGTATCATGATATTCAACATTTTAAAAAAAGAAGCACCCGAATATATGGTTCAAATGTTCCCGCCTGCTCAGACATCGGTTTACTCAGATCGCCGTGCAGCTGCCAATACTTTTCGCATACCGCTACATCGCACAGCCATTCTTAGAAATTCTTTCGGCCTAGCTGCCATGTACTTTTGGCATTCTCTCCCGTCGCCCATTAAATCGTCCCCGAACGTTGCAATATCCAAATGCAGACTATTTTCGTATCTCTTCGAACATGATGTAGACAGCTACTAAACCCATTACTTCTGGTCGTCCAGAACCCACAAATACTTAGTAATACTTCAAATACTCACACAACCATCAACATTTTCACCATTACTCTCGCTATTTTTTCAGTATTATTTTATAAAAATGTATCATAGGCTAGCCACGTCACCTGTACACCATCCCAATTTGCATTACGCTACGTTTTTATATTACCATTACCGTGATCACACGAAATTTATAATTACGTTATTTACTTCTAAGCACAATTATTATTGTATCCAATTTAAACAGTAATCTTTTATAAACTGTACACACTATGTACCATATTGCCTCAGGGTTTCGACCAAGGCATAAAAATATATCAATCAATCAATCAATCAATCAATCAATCAATCAATCAATCAATCAATCAATCAATCAATCAATCAATCAATCAATCAATCAATCAATCAATCAATCAATCAATCAATCAATCAATCAATCAATCAATCAATCAATCAATCAATCAATCAATCAATCAATCAATCAATCAATCAATCAATCAATCAATCAATCAATCAATCAATCAATCAATCAATCAATCAATCAATCAATCAATCAATCAATCAATCAATCAATCAATCAATCAATCAATCAATCAATCAATCAATCAATCAATCAATCAATCAATCAATCAATCAATCAATCAATCAATCAATCAATCAATCAATCAATCAATCAATCAATCAATCAATCAATCAATCAATCAATCAATCAATCAATCAATCAATCAATCAATCAATCAATCAATCAATCAATCAATCAATCAATCAATCAATCAATCAATCAATCAATCAATCAATCAATCAATCAATCAATCAATCAATCAATCAATCAATCAATCAATCAATCAATCAATCAATCAATCAATCAATCAATCAATCAATCAATCAATCAATCAATCAATCAATCAATCAATCAATCAATCAATCAATCAATCAATCAATCAATCAATCAATCAATCAATCAATCAATCAATCAATCAATCAATCAATCAATCAATCAATCAATCAATCAATCAATCAATCAATCAATCAATCAATCAATCAATCAATCAATCAATCAATCAATCAATCAATCAATCAATCAATCAATCAATCAATCAATCAATCAATCAATCAATCAATCAATCAATCAATCAATCAATCAATCAATCAATCAATCAATCAATCAATCAATCAATCAATCAATCAATCAATCAATCAATCAATCAATCAATCAATCAATCAATCAATCAATCAATCAATCAATCAATCAATCAATCAATCAATCAATCAATCAATCAATCAATCAATCAATCAATCAATCAATCAATCAATCAATCAATCAATCAATCAATCAATCAATCAATCAATCAATCAATCAATCAATCAATCAATCAATCAATCAATCAATCAATCAATCAATCAATCAATCAATCAATCAATCAATCAATCAATCAATCAATCAATCAATCAATCAATCAATCAATCAATCAATCAATCAATCAATCAATCAATCAATCAATCAATCAATCAATCAATCAATCAATCAATCAATCAATCAATCAATCAATCAATCAATCAATCAATCAATCAATCAATCAATCAATCAATCAATCAATCAATCAATCAATCAATCAATCAATCAATCAATCAATCAATCAATCAATCAATCAATCAATCAATCAATCAATCAATCAATCAATCAATCAATCAATCAATCAATCAATCAATCAATCAATCAATCAATCAATCAATCAATCAATCAATCAATCAATCAATCAATCAATCAATCAATCAATCAATCAATCAATCAATCAATCAATCAATCAATCAATCAATCAATCAATCAATCAATCAATCAATCAATCAATCAATCAATCAATCAATCAATCAATCAATCAATCAATCAATCAATCAATCAATCAATCAATCAATCAATCAATCAATCAATCAATCAATCAATCAATCAATCAATCAATCAATCAATCAATCAATCAATCAATCAATCAATCAATCAATCAATCAATCAATCAATCAATCAATCAATCAATCAATCAATCAATCAATCAATCAATCAATCAATCAATCAATCAATCAATCAATCAATCAATCAATCAATCAATCAATCAATCAATCAATCAATCAATCAATCAATCAATCAATCAATCAATCAATCAATCAATCAATCAATCAATCAATCAATCAATCAATCAATCAATCAATCAATCAATCAATCAATCAATCAATCAATCAATCAATCAATCAATCAATCAATCAATCAATCAATCAATCAATCAATCAATCAATCAATCAATCAATCAATCAATCAATCAATCAATCAATCAATCAATCAATCAATCAATCAATCAATCAATCAATCAATCAATCAATCAATCAATCAATCAATCAATCAATCAATCAATCAATCAATCAATCAATCAATCAATCAATCAATCAATCAATCAATCAATCAATCAATCAATCAATCAATCAATCAATCAATCAATCAATCAATCAATCAATCAATCAATCAATCAATCAATCAATCAATCAATCAATCAATCAATCAATCAATCAATCAATCAATCAATCAATCAATCAATCAATCAATCAATCAATCAATCAATCAATCAATCAATCAATCAATCAATCAATCAATCAATCAATCAATCAATCAATCAATCAATCAATCAATCAATCAATCAATCAATCAATCAATCAATCAATCAATCAATCAATCAATCAATCAATCAATCAATCAATCAATCAATCAATCAATCAATCAATCAATCAATCAATCAATCAATCAATCAATCAATCAATCAATCAATCAATCAATCAATCAATCAATCAATCAATCAATCAATCAATCAATCAATCAATCAATCAATCAATCAATCAATCAATCAATCAATCAATCAATCAATCAATCAATCAATCAATCAATCAATCAATCAATCAATCAATCAATCAATCAATCAATCAATCAATCAATCAATCAATCAATCAATCAATCAATCAATCAATCAATCAATCAATCAATCAATCAATCAATCAATCTCTCTCTCTCTCTCTCTCTCTCTCTCTCTCTCTCTCTCTCTCTCTCTCTCTCTCTCTCTCTCTCTCTCTCTCTCTCTCTCTCTCTCTCTCTCTCTCTCTCTCTCTCTCTCTCTCTCTCTCTCTCTCTCTCTCTCTCTCTCTCTCTCTCTCTCTCTCTCTCTCTCTCTCTCTCTCTCTCTCTCTCTCTCTCTCTCTCTCTCTCTCTCTCTCTCTCTCTCTCTCTCTCTCTCTCTTGACCTACACGAGTGCCTAATCTCTTTGAAACTTTGTAAAGTTTCAAAGACAACAAGACAAAATCACTAATCAACAATAATATCGCTCAAAAGTTAGTAACAAATTATCTAAACAAATAATTTTGCAGCACCGTCCTGGTGACCTATGTTTCTTCTTGTACGAATTACAAGTGTGCATGTTTCTCAACGGTCAGGAATTTTTTCTGAATTTTTTTATTATTTTGAAATTCCCATTTTCAAATTTTTGCAATCGCTGTTTCAGGCCATTTTTCATTCTATGTCTGTGAAACTTTTCAGAACTGATGATTGAACTGTCTACAAAAACATATATAACATTTACATTTCGTTGTTTGTTTCATAATTTTTTTTTCAAAATCACAAGAAAATCCTGAAAAATGCCATGAGCGTTCAGGTAATTGCACAGTTTTTATTTGTACAAGAAAAAACATAGGTCACCGGAAAGGTATTGCAAAAGTATTTGTTCCAACAATTTTTTAATAACTTTTCGGCGGTATTATTATTGATTATTTTTGTTCATGTCATGCCAAATGTTGTTGATTTTTTGCAGATTTTTATTGATTCACGAAGTACGAAAATTGTTATTTAACACTTTTTGTTTGGGGATGTACGGCTCATTCATCCTTAAGGCCACGTGTCACACCGACTGAGCGACCACGAGTGCGAGAGAGATAGCTGATTGTAATATTCCCAGTGTTTTCCCAAATGGTTGACTTTTTGGAAAAAAGGAAAGAAACACCTTCTGCTCTGTTAAACGACGAACAACGTCTTTCTCTTCGTATGCCCGGAATGTGATTCGCCTAAGAGATCTTGGCACTAGAATTCTTACCAACCGGACGTGTGACCCATGTCCTCAATACATTCCGTTCGGCGATTGCTTCGCTCACATGCCTTAAAATTTTTATCGACAATCGGCACATTGCGAATATTATTTTCGCGCGTGTGTGTATCAAATTGATCACAATTGTATACCGGTATTTTATTATTCGTTGCAGTTAAATTTATTTCAAGTGATGTATACATTTGAAAATAAAATCGATTTGTGTGTCTAATACTGTATTATGTTTAGTTCGGCAGGGCAAGGGTTTTTTTGTGAAGTAACGAAACATTCCAACGATGGATGGGGAAGACGCTCGCAAAATCTATAAATGCAAACGCACCATCACCAGGAAAAGAAATAAATTTGTCCGAGATTTCTTTACATTATTTGCACGTTTACCGACTGAGGCTGATATGCCAACGTACAGATTGGAAGAGCAGGTAAGACGATGAAATGTATGAAGGTATTCCTTGCACAAGATGATTCTTTTGAAAATCATGCATTTTTAAAAATATTACAAAACTTTGAACAGTGCAGACTCTTTCTGCCAAATTTCATTAACTTCTAATAACTTCTAATCCGTTTTCAAAATGTGTACACAACAGAACAGGCTAATTCGCATACATGAAGCAAGGGCATGCGCACTGAAATATTTCAATATTTTCAGATCGATGTGTTTGCTGAACGCGCACCAACGTACAATCATATTTTTTATACATAACATACACACAAACATAAATAGAAAGTTTGCTGAACGTAACGTCGGCAATATTGACGATTGAAATATTTTACAGCCAAAAGCAAATGACGGCCAGGGTGCATCATCAAGTGCTGGTTCGAGCGAAGCGGTATCGAATACTGCGGTGTTATCCTCCCAACCAATCGAAATTATGGACGAAGAATCGGAACCTGCGTTGGGTGATAGCAGTGATGGCAATAGTGGTAACAACGACAATGATAATGATGATGCTGCTGATGACTGTATCGCAGACCTGGGAAATATTATGGCGACGAAGGTACCGGTAGCGTCTACGACGTTAGTCATAAAATTGGTAGTGATGAGGATGGAGATGGTGATGGCGATGATGACGACAATGGCGGTGATGACGGCAACAACGATAATGATGAAAAAATAACTGCATTCTCTGTACAGGAAGGACCGGTAATAACTATGAGACCCAATGTGCGAGAAAATGAATTTCATGGAAATGAAATGAAATGAAATTCTAATAGCAATAATCCGTGGGGGAACGTCATGAATTCAGTTTAAAATCAATTTTAGCCGTGATCAACTTGTTCAAAGAATTCGCAAACCGCAATACTTTGCCGACCACCAAAACTGGTTTGTGGAAGAAGTTGGGCAGGAACGAAGAGAAGTCCCAAAAAAGGTACTTATATTGTAAAACGTGTAAAGCTGTTACAAGAGTGGGGAAAGTACCGGATATAGACTGTCCGTGCAGGGATGCAGGCCCGGAAAACCATTGTCGATGGTATCTATTTTCATAAAACTAGACGTAACGAAGCAATTGAAAAGGATTTTTTCAATACCGAATATTTGGCATCTCCTTGATTATCGTAATAATCGCCAAAAAATCAATCCAGACGGTATAGAAGATTTGTTTGATGGCGACAGATACATAGAGTTGCGAAAAGATGGGGAATTTTTAAACTCAAATTTGAATTTTTCGCTTACAATCAATACGGATGGCTGCCAAGTAGCCGTATCGTCGAAAGAAAGCGCCTGGCCGTTATTACTGTCGATAAACGAGCTTTCTCCTCACGCGCGAAAACGATTGATCATCTTAGCGGGAATTTGGGTCGATAAGGAACATCCTGATTTAAATATATTCATGCCGCCGTTCATCGAGGAACTGCGTCAATTATACTTTACCGGTATTGAATGGAGCCGAAATGGAATGGAAAGCGTTACAAGCAAATTTATAACAACTATTTATACATCCGATACGCCCGCTACAGCGAAAATGCTGAATACAACGAGTTACAATGGCGAGTATGGATGCCTTTTTTGTTACACGCCGGGAATAGAAATGGAGAATGGCTCGAGGAAATATCCCATGGACAATATAGTAAACCGGACGGATGTTGAAATTCGGCAAGATATAACAGAAGCCACCCGCACGGAAAAAAGACAAAGAGGTTTAATTGGAGATTCGACATGAATCTCCAATTATGAATGAACTATCTGCCATGATGAATCTGTATGATTATCTGAATGAATGATGAAGTATCTGCCAGAATTTGATCTGCGACGGGGAGTTGTTGTAGACGCGATGCATTGCGTCGATATTGGCGTTGCGAAAAAATTAACACAAATGATTATTTTCGGCTTATTGACCGATAACTGGTACCGCGCCAATGCAAGAATACGTAGGATAATCGAGGAACGATTAAAAAAACTATGAACGCCCAGTGCAATCGGTAGAAAACCAAGACCCATTCAATTATGGAAATTGTGGAAAGCTAGTGAATGGCGTAATTGGTTATTATACTATTGCATACCGTGTTTGAATGGTTTGATCCCGGAAGAATAGTTGCGATTATTTTCCATGCTATCGGAAGCAATGCACGTGCTGAACGGCGACACTATTACTGCTCAACAATTTGAACGTGCTCGTGCATTGATAAACGATTTCGAGGAAAAATACGAACAAATTTTTGGAATTGACAATATGACTACCAACATACACCTTCTAAGACACCTGCCTGAAGTCGTCAAATGTTGGGGACCACTGTGGGCGAACAATGTTTACGTGTTCGAAGGGTTTCAATCACAAAATATTGACGTCATTGAACAGCAGACCGCTACAAATAATTGACAGCTACAAATAATTAATCGATATTTGTTGAACGATTTCATCAGAAGCGTATCAAGCGATCCAAATGTAAACGTATTAGTGAAACATACGGTGAGAAATATATTAAATACAGTAAGAGATTACCCGTTCGCAACGACGTCGACTACGAGCATTATTACGATTTCAGATCTGTAGGGAAGCCTCAAACACGAAATCCATACAATTGGGAGAGTAATGTATTGCGTGAGGAAAGACTAACGTTCAACAATAGACTAACTGTATTTAAAAAAGGCATTGTAAAAGGGATAATGTATACAAGCAAATACGGTGACAAAGGTGATACGCGTAGTTGCGATAAATACCTATACAAAAGACGGGAAATTCGCTGAAATATTAAATATTGTCAGCTTTGTCACAAATGACAAGGATCAAGTTCATGGGATGTTTGTAAAATGGTTTGAACATACCGATGATATACCGATAAGCGGACACATACAATCTCTGCGCGTATCGACGAAAGGTTCTATTAAAGTACAAGATGTACGGTTACCGGTAATAGTGCTGAAACTAAACGGTGTAACATACGGAGTGAGAATGGTGAATGCTTGGGAAGCTGATTAGGCCTGTGTAGATGATGTACCGCTATTACTATCATCGGTTCACTACCAAACGAGACGCGATTGTTTGTCCGTATGAGTGTGTATGCGTGTGCATCGGAGTACTCGATGGACAGTGATTTTAAAAGAAAAGCAATATATATATATATATATATATATATATATATACACATTCATTTTCATTACATTATGATATTTTATGTTTGTAAAATAAAACGGCGTTGACTGACCTTTGTCGAGGATTGCGCATTTATCAAAGATAATTTATAATTAGGCTTTTTGTTTACATGTTTTGTACAAAAAGTGTTACAAATTATATCCACACAAAGATGTGAATAAATAATGTCATTCCTCTTCAGACATTTCCAGCAACCAAACAATCCTCTTCCAGAAGCTCATCCTTTGTGTTGTTTTTTAATTCCCTTCCTCTTTTATTTATAAATTTATAAAATATAAAAAAAATTGATAAATTTTTTCCAGTTTCCCCAGCTGGTCAAAACAACCAGCTGGGGAAACTGGGAAAAAATCGACTCTCCATTTCTGGTCGTAACGACCAGGGCACGGAGCCAGGAATAAAAAATCGACTCTAGATTTAGGGTCGTAACGACTCGGGCACAGAGCTGGGAAAAAAATCGACGCGAGATTTCTAGTCGGAATGACCAGGCCACGAAGCAGGGAAAAAATATTCGACTCTAGATTTCTGGTCGTAACGACCAGGGCACGGAGCTAAAAAAAAATCGACTCGAAATATCTGGTCGTAACGACCAGGGCACGGAGCTTGGAAAAAGAATCGACGCGAGATTTCTGTCACGAAGTCACGACCAGGCCACGAAGCAGGGAAAAGATATTCGACTCTAGATTTCTGGTCGTAACGACCAGGGCACGGAGCTGAGAAAAAAAGTTGACTGCATTTCTGATCGTAATGACCAGGGCACGGAGCTAGGAAAAAAAATCGACTGTAGATTTCTGGCCGTAACGACCAGAGCATGGAGCTGGGAAAAAAATCGTCTTAAGATTTCGGGTTGTAACGACCACACCACGGATAGCTGGAAAAAAAATTTCGACTCGAGTCGAAACGACCAGGGCACGGAGCTGGGAAAAAGTATTCGACTCGAGATTTCGGGTCGTAACGACCAGGTGGCCAGGAGCCCAAAATACATAGCGACTGAAATATTTCAGTCGTAACGACCGGGCGGATAGGGGCCCAAAATATATTGCGACTGAAATATATCGGTCGTAACGACCAAAATGCGGGCCCAAAATTAGGCCCAGTTGTTGTGAATACGACTAGAAATAGCTGATCGTTACTACCAGAAGATTGTTCCGTTGACCGAAAAAATTCGGTAGAAACGACTCCAAGTACGACGGAAAAATTTCCGACCGAAAAATTCTGGTCGACAAATCCGCTAGGGATACCTCCGAATGCACAATTTGTTGCCTGATGTCTGAAACGCACCGCGTATTGGTCAACAGTCTCTCCTGAACTCTGCGACATGCTGCGAAACGAATATCGCTCGAATGGCACGTTTACCGACGGCGAAAAATGTGCGTTCAAAGCCGCAACCGTAGTCGCGTCCAAATCCCCTCACACAGGCACGTCGATCGAAAGCGTCTCGGCGATATCCTGAACCTCCTGGCCGGCGAGATGAAAGAGCCAGGCCTTCTTGGCTTCACTAGTCGTGTTGGCCGGTTTCGTGAGTATAAAATACTGAAAAGCTCTTAACCACTTCCGCCAGCGAGCCGAAACTATCGCCGGACCTTCGTGTACCGAAAATTTATCGAGCTCGCACGTTGACGACAAAACTCCGCACGGTTATGGTCTCTCTGCACGCAATTGTTACTGTAAACTCGTGACCGCACACACTTATTTTTTTATTTTTCAACTTTATCCTCGTCACCAATGTTAAGCTCGGGACGTGAGAATAGGGATCGCACAGTGCAAAAACCTTAATAGTTATTGTTTATCTCCAACTGTTTATTTCCGTCGCCTCTCTTGTCAGCCATCGCTCTCCTCCTTTTTACCGAGTCCTCCCTCTCGGGGGAGCGGGAGGACTCGGTCCTCCCAGAGTGGGAGAGGGATCTCCCACTCTCACCGGTGCTGCCACCGCGATACTACAAATACTTACCTTTTTCGAGTGAAATGGATTTTTATTCGAATTTTAGTCAGAGTTTCTTCGATGACGAAAAGAAAAAAATACGCAACACATAGAATATTGAATATACAAATACCTTTATTGGTTCGTCAGTTTAGAAAGCTTTTTTGAACAACAACACAAAACGTTTTTGGAAATGTTTCTCGCACACAAACTGTGATTATTCCAATCCGGGAAATACTGCAAGCCACTTTCGAAATTGTTCGACATCTCTCGGTACTCGAAAAGTCGAAAAATTATTATTCGACGTCCGGCACCCAGTGTGACACGTGCATACCGCACACACCTTCGGCGTGTCGATGAGTTTTCAGTAATACCCTGTAACGACGGTCCAACTTCACCAGCTTTATGAATATTTTTCAACCTACAAATGCTCGTTGACGCGAACGGAGGTTATCGAGAACGTTGTAATAAAAAATGGAGTAATAAATGGCACGGGGCATGGTCGACGACAAGGCAAGGGGCGAAGGGAGAGATCACGGAAGACCGTGGGTGGGAGGTACTCGCCGATAGGAGCGACGGCGGTGGCGGCGAGCGGAATGAAAGTTGAAGCTTGTAACGCTGCCTTACGAGTCCTTTGAAATCTGGAGCTCCATTAACTTAGCCGCCGACTATGGAAATATCGAATTTTTTTTACGCCAATCGATTGTTAGTCGATTGTTAGTATTTGTTAGACAAAACACAGCGTTTTTTAGACTTTATTTATTGAATAAAACGAAAAACAAATTTATGCCAAAGTAAGCCGCAGAAAATGGTTTTCTAGTGATTTCGAACTTTTTTGCGCGACCGATCGATTGTTAGACGTTTGTTACTGATTGTTAGTCACTTTATATCGTTTGTTAGAGCTCAATTATTATTAAATTAATGAAAGACTTTTCGGCCCTAGAACGCGCTGCAAGCAACGTGAAGTTGTCAGCATCACCGCGCCGGCCACTTGAGGCTGGGCACGTGTAATGCATCAATTTCAGCAAAACGTTGATTCGTCTAATTCTATTCATTGTTAGACGAATGTTAGTGATTGTTAGTGAATTTTCTGCATTTGTTAGATTTCCATTTTTATTTAATCGCTGAAAAATTTTTCGGCCCGCGAGCGCGCTGCATGTCGCGGAGGTTGACAGGATCGCCGCGACGGCTGCTTACGGGTGTCCACATGTAACGCGTCAATTTCCGCAAAACGTTGATTCTTGTCATTCTATTAGATTGTTAGACGATCGCTAGTAATTGTTAATTAATTTTCATCGTTTGTTAGAGCTCCATTTTTATTTAATCGCTGAAAAAGTTTTCGGCCCTGGAGCGCGCTGCATGTCGCGGAGGTTGGCAGCATCGCCGCGACAGCTGCTTACGGGTGTCCACATGTAACTCGTCAATTTCCGCAAAACGTTGATTCTTATCATTCCATTCGAATGTTAGAGGAATGCTAGTGATTGTTAGATAATCTTCATCGTTTGTTAGAGCTCCATTTTTATTTAATCGCTGAAAAACTTTTCGGCCCTAGAGTGCACTGCATGTCGCGGAAATTAGCAGCATCGACGCGACAGCTGCTTACGGCTTTGCACATGTAGCTCGTCAACTTCAGCAATATGGTGATTCTTATCATTCCATTAAATTGTTAGACTATCGCTAGTGATTGTTAGGAAATTTTCGTCGTATGTTAAAGCTCCATTTTTATTCAATAGCTGAAAAACTTTTCGGCCGTAGAGCGCGCCGCACGTCGCGGAGGTTGGCAGCATCGCCGCGACAGCTGCTTATGGGTGTCCACATGTAACTCGTCAATTTCCACAAAACGTTGATTCTTATCATTCCAGTAGATTGTTAGACGATCGCTAGTGATTGTCAGTTAATTTTCAATTGTTAGAGCTCCATTTTTATTTAATCGCTGAAAAACTGTTCGGCCCTAGAACGCGCTACTTGTCGCGGAGGTTGGCAGCATCGCCGCGACAGATGGTTACGGCTTTGCACATGTAACTCGTCAATTTCAGCAAAACGTTGATTCTTATAATTCTATTCGATTGTTGAACGAATGTTAATGATTGTTAATTAATTTTCATCGTTTCTTAGAGCTCCATTTTTATCTAATCGCGGAAAAACATTTCGGCGCTAGAGCACGCTGCATGTCGCGAAGTCTGGCAGCATCGCCGCGACAGATGCTTACGGCTTTGCACATGTAACACGTAAATTTCCGCAAAACGTTGGTTCTCATCATTCTATTAGATTGTTAGACGATCGCTAGTGATTGTTAGTTCATTTTCATCGTTCGTTCGAGCCCCATTTTAATTTGATCGCTGAAAAACTTTTTGGCGCTAGAGCGCGCTGCATGTCGTGAAGGATAGCAGCATCGCCGCGACAGCCGCTTACGGCTTTGCACATGTAACTCGTCAATTTCAGCAAAACGTTGATTCTTATAATTCTATTCGATTGTTACACGAATGTTAGTGATTGTTAATTAATTTTCATCGTTTCTTAGAGCTCCATTTTTATTTAATCGCGGAAAAACATTTCGGCGCTAGAGCACGCTGCATGTCGCGAAGGTTGGCAGCATCGCCGCGACAGATGCTTACGGCTTTGCACATGTAACACGTAAATTTCCGCAAAACGTTGGTTCTCATCATTCTATTAGATTGTTAGACGATCGCTAGTGATTGTTAGTTAATTTTCATCGTGCGTTCGAGCCCCATTTTAATTTGATCGCTGAAAAACTTTTTGGCGCTAGAGCGCGCTGCATGTCGTGAAGGATAGCAGCATCGCCGCGACAGCCGCTTACGGCTTTGCACATGTAACTCGTCAATTTCGGCACATCGTCGATTCTTATCATGCCATTAGATAGTTAGACGATCGCTAGTGATTGTTAGTTAATTTTCATCGTTTGTTAGAGCTCCCTTTTTATTCAATCGCTGAAAACTTTTCGGCGCTAGAGCACGCTTCGTGTCGCGGAGGTTGGCAGCATCGCCGCGAAGCTGCTTCCGGGTTTGCACATTTAACTTGTAAATTTCAACAAAACGTTGATTCTTATCATTCTATTCGATTGTTAGAAGAATGCTAGTGATTGTTAGTTAATTTTCATCGTTTGTTAGAGCTCCATTTTTATTTAATCGCTGGAAAACTTTTCGGCCCAGTGCGCGCTGCATGTCGCGGAGGTTGGCAGCATCGCCGCGACCACTGCTTACGGGTGTCCACATGTAACTCGTCAATTTCCGCGAAACGTTGATTCTTATCATTCCATTAGATTGTTAGAGGAATGCTACTGATTGTTAGTTAATTTTCATCGTTTGTTAGAGCTCCATTTTTATTTAATCGCTGAGAAACTTTTCGGCCCTAGAGCACGCTGCATGTCGCGGAGGTTAGCAGCATCGACGCGACAGCCGCTTACGGCTTTGCACATGTAACTCGTCAATTTCAGCAAAACGTTGATTCTTATCATTCCATTAAATTGTTAGACTATCGCTAGTGATTGTTAGTTAATTTTCGTCGTTTGTTAGAGCTCCATTTTTATTCAATCGCTGAAAAACTTTTCGGCCCTAGAGCGCGCTGCATGTCGCGGAGGCTGGCAGCATCGCCGCGACAGCTGCTTACGGGTGTCCACATGTAACTCGTCAATTTCCGCAAAACGTTGATTCTTATCATTCCAGTAGATTGTTAGACGATCGCTAGTGATTGTTAGTTAATTTTCATCGTTTGTTAGAGCTCCATTTTTATTTAATCGCTGAAAAACTGTTCGGCCCTAGAGCACGCTGCATGTCACGGAGGTTGGCAGCATCGCCGCCACAGCTGCTTACGGCTTTGCACATGTAACTCGCCAATTTCAGCAAAAAGTTGATTCTTATGATTCCATTAGATTGTTAGACTATCGCTAGTGATTGTTAGTTCATTTTCCTCGTTTGTTAGAGCTCCGTTTTGTATTTATTCGCTGAAAAACTTTTCGGCGCTAGAGCGCGCTGCGGGTCGCGAAGGTTGGCAGCATCGCCGCGACAGACGGTTACGGCTTTGCACATGTAACTCGTCAATTTCAGCAAAACGTTGATGCTTATAATTCTATTCGATTGCTATACGAATATTAGTAATTGTTAATTAATTTTCATCGTTTCTCAGAGCTCCATTTTTATTGAATCGCTGAAAAACATTTCGGCGATAGAGCACGCTGCATGTCGCTAAGGTTGGCAGCATCGCTGCGACAGATGCTTACGGCTTTGCACATGTAACTCGTCAATTTCCGCAAAACGTTGGTTCTCATCATTCTATTAGATTGGGAGACGATCGCCAGTGATTGTTAGTTGATTTTCATCGTTTGTTTGAGCTCCATTTTTATTCAATCGCTGACAACTTTTCGGCGCTAGAGCACGCTTCGTGTCGCGGAGGTTGGCAGCATCGCCGCGAAAGCTGTTTGCGGGTGTGCACATGTAACTCATCAATTTCTGCAAAACGTTGATTCTTATCATTCTATTAGATTGTTAGACGATCGCTCGTAATTGTTAGTTAATTTTCATCGTTTGTTAGAGCTCCATTTTTATTTAAGCGCTGGAAATCTTTTCGGCGCAAGAGCGCGCTGCATGTCGCGAATGTTGGCAGCATCGCCGCGACAGACCTGACAACTTTTCTGCCTCAACTTCGGTTGGATATTAAGAAATCCCACCTCAAATTTTTGGCTAGTCTACCCAACACCCAGAAATGAGAAATAATCTACTACCCAAACTGCAAGTTCATTTTTTGGGTAGTCTACCCATTGGCGTCGGTTGTTCTACTGTTCTGCAAGCTCACCTTGAGTGGTTTTTCTACTATCTGTGTTTGGTTTTCTACCCATCGCGCTGCTCGTGCTCTGTGGGTTTTCTACCCGGTGCGACCGCTTCTCTACTCTATCGCACAGCTTCCGTTCTGTGGGTTTTGTATTCACACGAGTGAGTATATTTTTTCCCCACAAGGCGCGAACTGTACAAAAGTTTAAAAAACACGTCAGTAGCGGGTGAAAAATTCAGAGAGCAAGAACTGCGTAACAAAGCAAGGAATCGTAGCGGGTAGAAAACTAATTTTTGGTCGGATTTATTGCGGGATTTGACCGGGTTTCATTTTTTCAAAAAATTGACGCCGGCATTTATAGTTATTTTAATGAATATACTCATTACATTTAATTGAAATTAATTCCACATATTCCAAATTTAAAATAAATTCAATTCCAGCATGAATTGCTCGGAAAATTGTCAACTTTCAAATCTGAAATAAAGAAAATACATTAAAAACGATTTATATTGAGTATATCTGTACTTTAATTTTCCATTACAGCTCAGCAAACGAAATCACGGTAATTTTTTTAACACAAATGGTTACAATAATTTTTATATTATTTTTGTTCGTTTCAGTACCAGTATTCAACAGGTAAGTAAGTGATAATAAGTAATTAAATAAGTCTAATATCGGTATAAAATAAGATGAACCATCGTCTCTTATAACATTCTATTTGAATCCATTTTTTGTTGTTCCCTGTCAAAAATAAACAATCTTATTCTACTTGTAATATATCCATATAATGCATGTTTGTCTTCGTTTTGGACTAGTTCCTCTATTGTTTGTTGTCTCAGGAAATAAATCTATCTACCTACGTACATTTTTGTGTTCCTCTTGATAAAATTTAATCGGTTTCACAAACATTTGTTATTCTCACCCCGTATGTTTCGTCATTAATTCTCATGATTATAACCGGTGTTATTATATTTTGAGCTTCAACAAATCCCCTCATTGATTCGCGCAATATTCCTACGTGGGCCGCTTTACAATAATTACCTGTAGTTTCAAAATATGTAACGAATGCGCCATTTATGTAGCGCTGCTCGTGATTTATAAAGCTTACCATTATATCGATTCTAACAAAAAGTCCCGCTTCTGTACAAATATATTTGTCACAACTTTGGGTTCTATTGCTATCGCCTTCCTCGCTAACGTATTGTATACCACTTATTGTACCTTTTTTAAATATTTTTAATCCACCGTTGCACGTTTGCCCTTCCATTTGCAAAATAGCACTTTCCTCGGGTAATAGATATCGGACAAGATGTCTACCCAATCCTTCAAATTCGTTGCCACCTTGATAGTCGATGTGATTTAGAAATTTTTTTTTTTTACCGGTATTTAAAATTTCGGTTATCGCCCGTTTCACACGTGCGTCGATGATGGGATCATTTTTGACATTTCGTACAAAATCGTGTAGTAAATATTGATTCATTATTTGTAATTGTCGACCATTTGGACTCTTCAACGATGAAAGTATTTGGCGATGGTAACCTTCATATATAAATGCACTATGGGCCCATAGAGGACCCCAGTGTGTTACGCAATCGGGGACGTGTCGAAGGATGAGCATATTATAATTCATGTTTTCCAGTCCCATTAATCTCTCATATTCTTTTACAAAATTTTCAATTAATGAACGACTGTTCTCGATTTCGGCTACACTAATTGTTACCCTGTTTAGAATGTGCGCCGCTTCAGAAATCAAACAAAACATTTGAGTGTATTCATTCGGGATTATATCTTTCAAGCATGGAATGCAATAGTACAAAACCCAATTTCGCCATTCCTTTGCCTTCCACACGTGACAATATTCAACACCCCTCGGTTTTCTCGCAATTTTACTGGGTGTGCGTATCTTTTTCAGTCGATTATTTATGAGTTTTTTTACAGTTAGACCCCCAATGTACCATGAATCTGACGTTTTAGCATCGCCACCGCCGCCGCCGCCGCCGCCGCCACCGCCGCCGCCGTCGTCGTCGTCGTCGTCGTCGTCGTCGTCGTCGTCGTCGTCGTCGTCGTCGTCGTCGTCGTCGTCGTCGTCGCCGTCGCCGCCGCCGTCGTCGTCGTCGTTGTCGTCGCCGCCGCCGCCGCCGCCGCCGCTGCCGCCACGCTCGGGGTTATTCTCTTTAAAACGAGGATTCAAATCTGCATGTGTATTATTATTAATGCCTGATAAAAACGTATTGTTAATGTATGATAATGGGTTATTATTATTATTAATACTTACACTCGCTAGTACCGGAAAATATTTCGGACAAGTGCCCCATACTGGATGTAGACGGTCGGACAAGGATCTCAGCGTCACTGAAACGAGATTGCTCGTCGGAAATATCCGCAAATATATCGACCAGACTTAGAACCGGCTGCTGTAGCGCCCCTTCTTGTTCAACATCTGATATGGGGGATAGCTGAAGGTAATCAGGAAGTCTATGAACAGTCCTCATTGTTGATCGCGGGGCGTAGATCAGGACCCATAAGCATTTCAAAGTCGGTACAATTATTGCGCGATGGTCCTTCAATCACGGGATCTAGATAATCGCCATGCACGCTTTCATCATCTCGTGCTGTTTCTTCCTCCACGGCTTGCGCCCCCTCGGCGAGTGCAGCTTCTTCATCGGAGCTCGCATCATAGAGCCGGCGATAATCTATGGGTACTTCTGCATTACCACGATATCACACTTAAAAAAGATGCTCGTACGCTACGGAGCCCAGCTTACCGTTTATTTCAATGATGAGATTACGTGTACACGGAGTAGTCTCGAGATTTCTGCATTGTAATTCTTCAAACACACATAGGAGAACCCTGGAGCCTCTAAACAGACCTCTGTAATAGGCCGTCACAAGGGCTCGCAGCGGAGACCACCATAACACATATTTCAAACGAGTTATGACAGAATTTTCCGGTAAGTAGCGCAATTCGGTGCACCAGTTATTATTACATTTTCGGCGAAGTTGTGCATTCCGCGTTTTGACCAAGCGAAGAAGATCTAAAATGGACGTCCGGATATTACGGCTATCCATATCTGCTCCTGAGAAATGTATCGAACGCTGTCTAGATCACTACTGACAGCTTTTATTAATTGTTCAAATACTCGCGTTGTCACGAGCAATGTGTGTGTGTGTGTGTGTGTATGTTTTATGACACATACATGTAGCACATTCAAAGACAATAGCCTTTTTGAAAATCTCGAGATTTATTTCTCTGAGAGTGTAAACCGATATTTCGCGCAGTTGCATTTTTGCTGACGCGCGAACATTGCTGAAAGTATCTTCAACGCTTCCGTCGAGCGTTTATTGCCGGAGAAGTTTCACGGTAAATCAAATCCAGAAAAATCATAGTCAAATTCAAATTCGATGTTCTCTATGGGGCTGCGTTCTCTATTTTAAAAAGATAGAACGAGTATAAGCATGCTTTGCTATATACAGGTTATCCCTCAGCTGAGATGTTCTCGAGGATGTAGGCTGAAATTCTGAATAGGCTGCTATAAGTATGTATGGGAGTCGGATCAATCGATGAATTATTATTCACTTTTAAATGTATACGTCAGTGAGCGACGCGCGTCCGTGTGTGCAGTAGCAAGCGGTCCGGTGCCACACACACGTATGCTCATGCTCGTCGATGTGCGCGCTATATAGCAGGTACGAATATCTGCACAAAGAGGAGAGGCCGAGAATACGGCTTCTCCATTGCGAGCCACTACGCGGGCGTATGCATGTGATAGCAAGCGGCCCGATGCCCCAACACACGTATGCTCGTGCCCGTCGGTGGGCGCGCTCTATACCAGGTACGAATATCCGCACAAACAGGAGAGACCGAGAATACGGCTTCTCCCTTGCGGGCTGCTACGAGGGCGCGTGTGTGTGTGGGCCGGAAAGCGGCCCGATACTCGTACCCGTCGGTGTGCGCGCTGTCTAGCAGGTACGAATATCCGCACAAAGAGGAGAGGCAGAGAATGGGGTTTCTCCCTTGCGGGCTGCTGCGCAAAAGATTTTGACAGTTATCAGCATAATTCGCGAACTCCTGCGGTGAGCTCACCGGAGGATGAAATCATCGCTTAGCTTGCACACGTGCATCTATGCTTTCTAAACTCCGTGCTCACCATCGGATGAGCTCATCGTAGAACGATCGCGCTCACCGTCGGGTGAGCTCATCGTTGAACGATGCATCGGCTACCTCGCACATGTGCAATTATGCTGACGTGTCAAAATCCGCAAAAGATGCCCTTCATACGACGGGCAGCTTCAGTTGGTCTTCAGACTCCGTCGCGTGCGTCCCATCTTCTTTTCTACCAGTTCGCCAAAAATGTATCCCGAGTGCCTCGAACTCCCTGTGGCGCCGTTCGCGTGCCGCGTTTCTCTCGTCGACGGCTTGGCCATATATATACGCACAGTGGCGACGGGCGAAACGCACGAGCGGTTGCGTAAAGCCCTGTACGCATTTTACGTGCAGCGTCGGGCAGGAGTACGCCTCCCGTTCGACGATGTTGTGCCGCGAGCATCGTGCATAATAATCCCCGCGGGTGGCTGTGACGTACTCCGCGGGAACATAGTTCCGTGCGACTCCGAGGGATACGGTGAAGTTTTTCGTGTTGACGAGTGGTACAGCGGGTACGTAGACACGGACTCGCTGTATACCCCCGCGCCCATTTACGCGTTTGTTGCGGGCCTCGGCATTCAGTGCACGGTTTCGGGGATCGCGCATCTTGAAACCATCCCCTTCGTCTCGGACCTGCTCGCGGACCTCGTAGAGAACCGTGTCGTCGTGGCTGTGGCCGAAAGCGGCACCCCCCTCCCCCGTGTGCGCATGTACAACGGGGTCGATGTCGCGACGGTACTCATCGCGGCGTTGAACGACGGGCCCGAACCCGTCGCTTTTTACGACGCGGGGTGGACCGACGACGGGTTCGACGACTCGTTCGAGCCGGAGGGGTGGGAGAACGAGCCGTGACACTTGTGCTCGTGTGGGCGTGTGTGTGTGTGTGTGTGTGTGTGTGTGTGTGTGTGTGTGTGTGTGTGTGTGTGTGTGTGTGTGTGTGTGTGTGTGTGTGTGTGTGTGTGTGTGTGTGTGTGTGTGTGTGTGTGTGTGTGTGTGTGTGTGTGTGTGTGTGTGTGTGTGTGTGTGTGTGTGTGTGTGTGTGTGTGTGTGTGTGTGTGTGTGTGTGTGTGTGTGTGTGTGTGTGTGTGTGTGTGTGTGTGTGTGTGTGTGTGTGTGTGTGTGTGTGTGTGTGTGTGTGTGTGTGTGTGTGTGTGTGTGTGTGTGTGTGTGTGTGTGTGTGTGTGTGTGTGTGTGTGTGTGTGTGTGTGTGTGTGTGTGTGTGTGTGTGTGTGTGTGTGTGTGTGTGTGTGTGTGTGTGTGTGTGTGTGTGTGTGTGCCCTCGGAGTTCACGTCACCAGCAGCAGCAACGACCTCGGTGAGCAAATCAGATTTATTTCTAAAAAATGAATTTTCATAGAGGAGAAAAAAAGAGGCCGCTATGGCGAACCCTCCGCTCCGGCCATCCGCCCTCCACACCCCACTGGGGCGTGGGGACATCCCCACGCCGTCCCCTCCACCTCGGTTACCGACGAGGGGGGAGGGGCAGGGGGATAAGGACGGCCATCCCCACTCCATCCCCACCACCTCGGCTACCGAGGAGTGGGGATGAGGAGTGGAGGTCGTCATAGGCCCCCATACTACTAACATGAACAACTCGGCGAATAATCTAAGCGTATGCATAATATGGAATAAAAACGTAGTGTTTATCTTCTACGGGTTATATAAAAAGTGTATAAAGCATGCATTGAGAAATAATATGTGGATGGATTAAAAACCACATTGTGGCGAAAAAAAATTAATTGAATAGTGTCAACTCAAATAAACAGACATGGATGTAATATGAGCAACCAAATTGAATGGGTACCCGTAAACGATGGACCATCGGAATCTCACGATGAGGAAACGAACGATGATCCACAGAGCCAAGAAGAAAAAATCACGGAAGACGATAACAACAGCGAGGAAACCTCTAGCCACGAATCAAGGATTGATGACGCTGGAGACTCGACACAAAAAAGTCCTAATGTGAGTATAAGTAATATCGAACGAAGGATACTGTATGTACCATTGAATTTGTTTTTCTCAAAAAATAAAAAGCGTACAAGATATGTGTCGAGAATGGAAGTAGGGTGGGTGACGGAACATTGCATGCAAGCGATGAAAAAACATCCCAGTAGCTGTAACGGTCTTGAATGTGAATTAAATATTGTCAACCAAATTTTACAGGTACCCGTAAACGATGGACCATCGGAGGCTCGCGATGAGGAAACGAACAACGAGGATCCACAGAGCCAAGAAGAAAAAATCACGGCAGACGGTAACAAATGCGAGGAAACCTCTAACAACGAATCAAGGTTCGATGACGCTGGAGACTCGACACAGAAAAGTCCTAATGTGAGTATAAGCAATATCGAACGAAGGATACTGTATGTACAATTGAATTATTTTTTCACAAAAAATAAAAAGCGTCGAGATATGTCTCAAGAGTGGCAGTTGGGTGGGTGACGGAACATTGCATGCAAGCGATGAAAGAAACCTCCCAGTAGCTGTAACGGTCTTAAATGTGAATTAAATATTGTCAACAAAATTTTACAGGTACCCGTAACCGATGGACCATCGGAGGCTCGCGATGAGGAAACGAACGACGAGGATTCACAGAGCCAAGACGAAAAAATTACGGAGGACGATAACAAAAGCGAGGAAACCTCTAACAACGAATCAAGGTTCGATGACTCAGGAGACTCGACACAAAAAAGTCCTAATGTGAGTATAAGCAATATCGAACGAAGGATTGTACTATATGTACAATTGAATTGGTTTTCATACAAAATAAAACGCGAACGAGATATGTGTCCAGAATAGAAGTTGGGTGGGTGACGCTCCATTGCATGCAAGCGATGAAAAAAACCTCCCAGTAGCTGTAACGGTCTTGAATGTGAATTAAATATTGTCGATAACATTTTACAGTTACCCGTAAACGATGGACCATCGAAGGCTCTCGATGAGGAAATGAACAACGAGGATCCACAGAGCCAAGAAGAAAAAATCACGGAGGACGATAACAAAAGCGAGGAAACCTCTAACAACGAATCAAGGTTCGATGACGCAGGAGACTCGACACAAAAAGTCCTAATGAGAGCATACGAAATGATAAAATACGAATAATATCTGTAGAATTGAACGGACCGTGCAGCAACTTAGATAAGCTGCATGTGAACTTATAATAAGTAATTAAAATGCAAAGAATTAAACTAACAAATCTTCAATGAACGAGACAAGAGAAACCAACAAATTATGCATGCGTTGTTGAACTTTGTCTTGACTGCATTGGACCAAAATGAAGTGTTGTTTTCAATGTAATACGCACAGATCGAGGGAAAAACTTCGACGAAGACTACAAGAACTCTGCCACAAATTATCGATGTAGTTGCCTTCGTAGATAGACCTTACAAAGGCAAAAAGGAACTGATGCGGCAAATAGAAAAAAATGAGATCAACAAATCAAAAGGTTTGTTGTGAATAATAATTCTATTAAGAGATAAAAACTATGATGACTGCATTGAATAAAACTGTATGTGCAGGTCCAAGAGGATAAAACTCCGATCCGCAAAAAAATGGTACGGAGCGTAAATATGGACTTTACTTCATCTCCTGTGCCAGCGAAACAATATGGAATCCATGACGTAAGGCCATCCATTAAAAATAACTACCAATAAAAATGTAAAAAGGTATCATGAATTGAATGAATCTAAATATTGCAGATTAAGAAAAGGGCCACCAAAAAAACTGAAAGACCACCGCCACCGTGTGACACGCCGAATTCGAAAATAGCGCAAAATCCTCGTAGACAAATTTTGGAAGAAATTGAGGATAATTGTGAGCCGGCTCGAGACGAGAATCCACTAAGCAAAGAGGTAAAAACATAAATTTACAAGAGTTCTGGTACATTCAAATAATTATATAGAATTTTGTCTCCGGACAAACACTAAGTGCTTCTTCTTTTGCTTACATGAGCACTCACTACATTAATGTTATCCTGTAATATTATTGATATATAGAAAATAATTAAATTGATTGAATACAGATTAGAAAAATGCAGTCATTGGCACAAGAAATCAGTGATTCGACGAAAAATATCATGAAATTTGTGAAGAAGGACGTCATCGATTTGCCTCGCATAAAACCACTGGTGGATATGGAAACAGTTGCAGATGATGAAAATATTGAATTCATTCCCGGCATTTTCCTGAGACGTTCAACATTAATAAAAGCGGCTGACGTATCGACGATGCGAAAAAGATTAAATCTTATAATCGACACCTATTGTACTGATAAACAAAAGCAAAAATTCGTATTGAGGCCAACAAAAGCAATGCGGCAAAGAGGACAACGACCGATACCTAAGAAAGATATCAAGGCAGTAATCGGTTAATATTAATCTAAATTTGTACTCGCAAAAAAGTATCCAGGAGATACTAAATATACTAAACTCTTTTTTTAGTTAAAAGTTAAATAAATTATACTAAACTCTTTTTTTTCTTAATAGACGTATGCTTGGGCCTTCAATATATCAACGAAATACCACATGGCGGACTAACTACGTATGAAGAAGGGAGGAGACTGATATCTACGAAATTGAAGACGACCCGATCCGGCAATAAGAAGAAAGCAGAATTAGACAGATTACGAAGAGAAGTTCAAAGTATTCGGAACAGAAATGAAGAAGAGAGGGAAGAAATTTCTGAAGAGGAAATGTCTGAACAGGAAACGAAGAGGAAATGAGGGAGTTCTTCGTCGATGGAATAATTGTGAAAAAAATGTTCTCCCACATATTCTATTCTTCTTTCTTTTACATGAGCTTAGACGATAAAATGTAACGTTTTGTTCACTCACAGAAACACGGAACTGCCTGGGCACAACAATAAATAATGGAAGTCAAACTACTCTAGTTTAGAACTAGTCTAAAAAGGAGCACAAACAGGACATTTTAAGTACAATAAGATTGTTTATTTTTGTAAGTTTCGTAGTATGTAATTTTATAATCGACGATGGCTCATCTTAGTTAATACTAATATTATACTTATTTACTTACCGATTTAACACCGCCACTGAGAGGAACACAAATAATATATAAAAAATGTATAACCATTTGTGTTTCGTGATAAAAACGACTGCGATCTCGTTTTCTAAGTGGCAATGAGCAATTAAAATACAAATATATTCAATACGTAAATATATAGTTCTTCATGCATTGATTTTTTTTTCTGCCACAATTTTCTGAGAAATTCACGCTGAAATTGAATTTATTCTAAATTTTGAATATTTGGAATTGATTTCGATTGAATTTAATGAGTATATTCGTTCAAAGAAATTATAAATACCAACGTCGATTTTTTGAAAAATTGAAAACCCGTCAAATCCCGCAAGAAATCCGACCAAAAGTTAGTTTTCTATCCGCTACAATTCCTTACTTTATTACGCAGTTCTCACGCTGTAGTTTTTTCACCCGCGACTGACGTGTTTTTTAAACTTTTGTACAGGTCGTGCGTTGTAGGAAAAAAATATACTCACCTGCGTGGATAAAAAACCCACAGAGCGGAAGCTGTGCGATGGGTAGAAAACCAAACGCAGTTAGTAGAAAAACCACTCAAGGTGAGCTTGCAGAACGGTAGAATAACCAACGCCAATAGGTAGACTACCCAAAATCTGTGCTTTCAGTTTGGGTAGTAGATGATGCCTAATTTCTGGGTGTTGGGTAGATTACCCAAAAAATTGGGGTGGGATTTCTTAATTTCTAACGCGCAGAGTAGACTACCCAATCACGTAGATAGAAAAGTTGTCAGGAAGATGCTTACGGCTTGGCACATGTAACTCGTCAATTTCCGCAAAACATTGATTCTTATCATTCTATTAGATTGTTAGATGATCGCTAGTGATTGTAACTTAATTTTCATCGTTTGTTAGATCTCCATTTTTTTTAATCGCTGAAAAACCTTTCGGCGCTAGAGCTATTCATGTCACGGAGGTTGGCAGCATCGCCGCGACAGCTGCGTACGGATTTGCACATTTAACTCGTAAATTTCAGAAAAACGTTGATTCTTATCATTCTACTCGATTGTTAGAAGAATGTTAGTGATTGTTAGTTAATTTTCATCGTTTGTTAGAGTTTCAATTTTATTTAATCGCTGAAAAACTTTTCGGCCCTAGCGAGCGCTGCATGTGGCGGAGGTTGGCAGCATCACCGCGACGGCTGCTTACGGGTGTGCACATGTAACTCGTCAATTTCCGCAAAACGTTGATTCTTATAATTCTATTTGATGCTTAGATGATCGCTAGTGATTGTTAGTTGATTTTCATCGTTTGTTAGAACTCCATTTTTATTTAATCGCTGAAGAACTTTTCTGCCCTAGAGCGCGCTGCACGTCGCGGAGGTTGGCAGCATCGCCGCGACAGCAGCTTACGGGTTTGCACATGTAGCTAGTCAATTTCCGCAAACCGTTGATTCTTGTCATTGTATTACATTGTTAGATGAATGCTAGTGATTGTTAATTAATTTTCATCGTTTGTTGGAGCTCTATTTTTATTTAATCGCTGAAAAACATTTAGGCGCTAGAGCATGCTGCATGCCGTGAAGGTTGGCAGCATCGCCGCGACAGATGCTTACGGCCACGGTCTTACATACAGGTCTTGAAACTCTGGTGGTGGGCGATGGCCTCTTATTGAAGCACCGAATGTTTCAACTCTTGACCACGAGTGTCGCTGCGATAGAGTGATGCAGGCTGTGCGAGAGAGATGGAAATCGATTGTTGACTCATAGGAACCTATCCTAGCTGTACAATTGGCTGGTATAGGCAAATTATGATATTCAATGTTAAAAATGCGTAATGGACCTAAATACAATTAAAAGTAACTTCATCGTAAACCTGAAAAAAACCGAAAGACTATAGTTATCCAAGTGAATTATCCACATGAATGTTTTTTATATAGGTGTCAATGTGAACTCGTGTTGGTCGAGGGGTTCGGTGCAAGCTTCGTAATGCTGCTTTCCGGGGTTCGATCCCTGTGCGCTCGGTTTTTTAAAAACATGTTTTAAAAAAATAGGCTTTACGCGTTGTTTTAATTGACCGGAAAATAAATGACAACTATTCCAGACCGAAACACTTGCCGGATGTATTTCTTGAAAATGAAACAAATACTTAAGAAACAGTGCTTCTTTTGCAATTCTTTATTTCCTCTTCGAAAAATTTTAATGCATGTCCCAAGAAACATTTTTAATAATCTCTACTTTGCAATTTCTGAAACGGTGTTCGTTGGTAAATTAAAAAAAAACACCTCTTTTCCGACCTTTAAGCGAACGACTCTCGAGTAGGATAAATAAAAATAATTCACTTTGTTTTATGTTTTCCAGCCTGGAAAGTATTTATTGTAATTATCCCAGTAATTTTTCATTTCTATTCAGGTTCCCGGCTCCAACGCGAAATAAATAATTTCAATCATTCCATAAACTGAAGGTTTTATTGTCCTTAAAAAAAAAAGATTTTTTTTTCATGTGTCCTGAAATTATCATACATTATAGGTGTGAGCAGATTGATGTCGCTATGATCAAACAATTTTATTTTGCAAGTGTTTTGCAACAGAAGTGAAGGAATAAGTGTTTTTGCAGATTATAGTTAGGCAATGTCGTGCTCTTTCTGAAAATAATGTTAATGCTGTGTCCATTTTGCCATCTTATTTCGTTGGACATATTTTTTATCGCACTGTACATTTTTCTGATGCGTATGTTGCCGCATTCTCAGTCGAACGTAGAACACAATGGCATACGATAAAATCTCGGAAGCATGTTCTGCACACGGAAAAGTAAATTCGTAAGTCTCAAGGACTTCATTGACAGTCAAATCGAAGACATTTTTGCTCGAAGAGTATTTCGCAAGCGATGCTTCGACGTGACGAATAAGCCGGAAAAAATGCAAATTAGCATGAATCAAGCCACCGCGAGTCTTCATTGTCACTAGTTGCGACAGAGAAGAAGTGCAACCCGAGTTTAATGTCACAGCTCTATCGGACGACATACAGGACCTGAACCGTCTTAAAACCTGTTTGCACAGGTAACCTGGAAGTGCAGGGTAATTGTATTAGCGTACAATTACCCTGCACGTTTATGATTTTTACCCTGCACGTTTTAACCTAGCGCTTATGATTAGTAAGAAAAAGCTTGAGTGAGCAAAACCAGTTAAAACGGAAAACCTGTCACGTAATAAATTATGCAGTCGAGCACAGGGGCGAGAGCATAATCGTGGTCGGGATTACTATCGATGTCATCATCCGCCTCCCAATCACCATGCTGTAATGCCGTATCCAATTTTTTCTTGATTTCCTGCATGCATCGAGAACTTTTAGCCTCCACCTTGTCGCCGTAAGCAGCCTTCAGATCGCTGTTTGAAATTAAAATCCGTGGCGAATTCTCATCGGAAACGGTGCAATTTCCAGATTTTGGTGGTTTGATGACACCGTAGACTGATAATAAGGGGCCGTCCATTAATCACGTGATATTTTTTAGCAACTTTTTAAGCCCTCCGTCCCCCCTGGTGATACCTGGTGAGGTTTCCGACTAGCCCCCCCCCCTGCCCAAAATCACGTGAATTTAATTTGGTACAAAATATTTTTGAAATTTTCAGTATATTATCTTGAAAGACTAATAATAGGTATAATCTAATTTAATTCTCAAAAACTATGAATTTTTTAGAATCAAGGCAGACATTACGGGTCCAGGTTGTTTCTGAGTGGGATAAAAATAATGATTTATTAATCCTATATATATTATTATTATTATTCCTGTATATATTACTATATATATATATATTTATTATTCTTACAATATATTATTTATCATCCTCTAAGGAAAAGTGTATTTATGTGCAAAACAATTATGCCGCTACATGAATATATTTAATGAACATTGTCCTCGGACCACGGATTAGCGAGACTTTTTTCAATATTGACAAGTGGATAAGCATCCTGCCAGTCAGCTGTTGGCACTGTACTTTCTTGAAGGACGTCGGTCTCATCAAGCCATTCGGCGTCATCGTTTTCGCGCACTACGCAGAGAATCTCTCGAGATCTACCGACCGACCGCCGCGTGAGGATGGGTGAAGGACGAACATTGTCCATCTCTGGACTATTATCCCTCGGATCATTAGGTCGCTTGCAACATGATTTTACATGTGCCATAACATTTTTTTTTGTACAGAAGTACATTCCACACCGCTGGCACGTTCTTCCCACAAGCTGTTGGCGATCATTCTTCAGACTAGGGCAATACAGATCATAAGGCAATTTTTTAAATCCCGCGTGCGTTGGGGCAATTCCAAGAGACCGACGCAAACGAAACGGAGCAAACGTCTTGCTATCATGCTCTTGCGGCGTCGGAATATATAGGCCACTCGACGACTGCAAAATCGGGTGAGGAGGTGTCAGGAGCCGTTCCGGAAGAACACTTGGAAGAGAACTTCGCATTTGTCCACAGCAAGCGCGGTCATCACATTTCACCACCTGGTGACCGTACTCAGATATTTTTATTGTAGTGTCGAATTAGTTATATAAAAAATAAATAACAAAATTATAATAGTGAGAGTTTGCTACTGAACCTGAAGCAAATATTGGCTCTCTCGCACATGCTCGCTATACCACTGTGGCGAAGGCAGGTCTGGAATAAAGCTTTCAGAACTGTCATCGGGCTTGACATACTCTGCTACGACGTCATGGCCGTCGATGACCATATTATTCCACACTTCTGCGAGTACTTCTCCAGCCTTCTGAAAGTTCATTTTTTCAAGATCTTGATCTGTTGTTCTTCCTCGTTCATCCAGATGGGTTCCATAAGAGTCATGTGGAAGTGTGAGTCCAGACAATTCCCGGCTCAAAGGTGCCATTCTTCTCTCGACACGGTTGAACGCGCTTCTCCCAGGCGCATTAGTAAAGATGAATATTGCATCTAGATCATGCTTGACAAAGTGATGGACGGCATGGGCAATGACCTTCGCATATCTCGGGTTTTCGTCGGGTCCTCCATCAGATGAAATTAAAACAACTGGTTTCAGGTGACCTTCTTCATTCCGCATAATTTCTTTGAAATTGTCGAGAGTAGCCAGCGTATTGAAGTCCACAGCATGCGATGAAGCTGTCGAAGAGGAATGTTTGCCGCTTCTAATCGCCACGTATGTTGGCCCTGAGTGCGTAATTGCTTCGGCGCGCCTCATTTCGTTTCCTTTTATGATGCACCCAGCATATACACTGGGGATCAATTTATGCCTCGAGGCAATCGCCCAATCATGATCAGGCAATGAGATACGATACTCTAGATGCATCAGGAGAGGAGCTTGCTTATTCGCCGCTGCCAAGCCGATAGGTACCCGGGCTTTGTCATCTTGCGACAGAAAAAACACTTGGTTTGGCCCAAGAATAGATGCCAAGGTTTCTAAGGATCGTATTGTCGCGACACAAAAATGTTGGTCGAGATGAGCTTTATGTCGATCTGCCTCAGGGCGACTCAATCTGACAGGTACTGTGATCACGTGTCGCCTACCCTCCACTGTGGTATAGTTTCTTGGGAGCAACCGAAGGTACGTGCCACTCTTCGAAATTTTAAACCCGCGCTCCTTTAGCTTTTCATGGAGGTCAGTCAGTGTTCGGCAAGTGCGAACAATCTCTGAGCGACGTCGTTCCTCCGCAGAAGCACCGAACATGGCCAAATCGACGATAGTTTTTAGCAATTCTGGTTGTTGCTCTTCCACGCGTGGGCGACTGGGGGCAGAGTGCACTTTAAGAAGATCAGCTACATTGGAATTCTGCTGGCACGCAAGTTCAATGTTCGCTTTTTTTGTTAGTCTGTGTGACTTTGAGTGACGCATGTACTGCTCCTTCTTCCGTAGTTCTTTTTTGCAATTTTCAATTTCTTGGCGTAGCTTCGTCACCTCACGCGTCGTATTTTGATTGGCACCCAGGGAATCCCTACGACGGATAGCTAAGTCGAGTTCCATTTGCAGAAGGGTGATCCGATTCTTTAATTTATCCTGTGCAGGAGTAGCACGTACAGGCTGTTGTGTGGAGCTGCTCACCCTAGACGCATCCGGTGCATTCTCGTCGCCACACTCCAAATCTTGATGTTTACGTTTCTGAGCACCTAGAATGACCCACATTTAAACGACATGAAAACGGTAAAATTTTTGTTATAAAATATAATAATGATTATCATTGTCGATTATATTAATTGTTACTACAATAAATTATATTATTAGCACAGTTTTTTCTATGGATTTCAATTTCTCTCTTATCATGAGCGTATTGTCTCTTATAATAAACGAATTTTCTACAACAGAGTTTTGGCTTGGCGATGTTTACTTACCTAGTAAGGTGCTTTTGATAGTGTAATTTCCGTCGACAGTAGTTCCCGCACAGATCGGTTGAGAGATGGATGTCGTAGTAGATTTTACAGGTGGACTTGGGTCAATGGATGTGACTGGCAAACTTGGAATGTTGTCGCTGGCACTCTAAAAATTTAATAATTATCGTGCGAGTAAAATAATCAACCCCGGTGGCTTTCATTTTTTTGACATAATCAGCAATTGAAACATGAACTTGAAGTTCGCTTCGTTATCTCACAACGAATATTTTTTTCTCGTATCTCCATTTCCTCAATCCCAGTATTTGACGAAATATTTTTCGTCAGATTCGAATTCAAAATTGTCTGAATGGAGATTCAAAAAATGATTGCGGTGTTTCTGTTATGATTTCTGCGAAACACGAAATAGAGAAATTGACAATCATTATTGTTACGTCGCAACGTTGCGAACTTCAGTATCATATTGAAACGGCACACAAACACATACACAATCCACATTTTTTCATTAGCATAATGGGTATGTACGCATAATAATACTGCTATTGTATCAGAGATTCTTTCAGTTCAATATAGCCGTATGAACTACGAATATTAATAAAAACATATGTAGGTCTTCACAAGGTGGCAAGACGTTAATATAAAAAGGCCCAAAATGTGTTCAAATCAGAATTTATAAGGTGTTTTTTAATCGTAATATTTATCATAAATATTATACCTTCACCTCACAACCACCACGACTTACGTATACTATGTTTTTTACGTTTAGAACGTGAACACGTCTCGTAGACGAGGTTCAGTTCAATATACCTACTTTGTTAACGTCGAGAGAGTGGTGAGAAGTAGGCATACATTCCTGTACGCCAACGACGACCTAAAACTATTAAAAACCTAAGAGATTAATTGAATAATTTTTCTTAATGTAAAAATAGAAAAATATATTTTTGATATTTAATACTTAAATAGGTACGTGATACTGTATTTTCCCAATATTTTCGAAAATGTTATATGATTTAACAATAACATTACTACAAATAAACTATAGGTTGTCACAGCCGCACCAAATTTTAAAATGCACAAGCTTTTCTTTCTTTTTCAAATCTCAACCCCGTAAAATTCAAGAACAACACGCTCCAACCGAGGGTGTCTGGTATCGCCCCTTGGGTGATACATAGGCCTATATCCCCAACTTAAACAGAATTCGAGACATAGACGACGCAGCGGCATACGCCGAAGTTATTCAATACCCACTTTTCTCGAACGCCAATAAATTTACTTGACATGAACCATCATCACTGGGATAAACGAACAAGGCCCAACTCGAGCATACTCACGTCACCGATATCAACACTTCTTTTATATTTCGTCGAACTGCGGGACAAAGGTCCACTATTTTCGTCATGACTCCTCCATATAAGGCATGAGTAAGTCTAATTCAGCGAGTTAGACTCATGCATGCAATCACGAACCATTCCTCGACCAATCAGAATTAATTCCGTAGTTCATTGACCAATCGAAAACGAATTGCATCACCAAATTTCCATCTCCCTATGGTTCCTTCTCCTACAAACAATCCCCTTTCAATTTGCTCTTTGGAAAAGTCTTCCTTCCACGATTTAGTCTACCAGCAACCTTCTCCGAGTCAAAGAGCACTTCCTGATCTCCATACGCGAACGGACTTAGCCGCGAATTCCATATATTCAGAATTGTAATTGTAATCGTTTTCTTATATCGTACCGTCGCCGATATAACTTCACGCGTCCGGTCTTACGACTCGCGTCTCCAAAATCGTCGAGTTATACATATTCCTATATATACATATATAGTGCGTCGGTCATAAATTTTCTCTGCGCTAACCACTTGACCAGAGTACCATCTATGGCTCTTGGTGTACACGCGCAACATCTGACAATCTGAACGAGCGAGCGAGCGAACAAGCGAACGAGAGAGAGCGAGCGTACGAAAGAAAGAGAAAGAACGAGCGAGCGAGACAGACTGCCACCGAAAGTAAGCGACAAATTTTATTGTATTACTTGTTAATCCCCGAACCTATTATTCGGCTAACCTTTTGATTCTTTTAATAAACGTAGAGTATAATTGTTATCCGGATTCATTGATTCATGCACCTATCCTAAATTTCCAAAAAGATCTCCTATTTCCAAGAGGTGCTCAGCACATTTCCTTTGACCCTCGTCCCAAGCTATTGCGCTTGTCGTAGGCTTAAAAGAGGGATACACACACATATATGCCCACGTCCCCTCTGGACGTGACATATTAATTTTTGGGGGCTCGTCCGGGATTGTAAAAGGTTATGTGTCATCCACCTCAATGTCCGGAGACGAATCATCGAGCTCGCTAAACCTAAATATTACCGAAGACCCCGCAAATATTTCTCAATATTCACTACGCAGTTCTAGCAGTCAACTATTACCTGGCCTTGAAACAAAGAAAAGATCAATTAAAACTTTAGACTTATCTTCCTCTCAAGAGAACCAAAAGTCATTAAACATGTCGTTGAACTCTAACCAACTCATTTCATTAAAAGACGCTGCTAGTTTCGTCCCCGAATTTGACGGGAAAAACATTCCATTCTCGGAATTCGCTACGGAATGCGAGGAAAGTAAAGACATGCTTCCTCCCGATTCAGAAAAATATTTCGTAAAGTTAGTCAAAAATAAGCTCAAAGGTTTAGCCAGAGAAGCCGTGCGCGGAACGAAGTTTGAAACCGTGCAAGGGCTCATCGAGTTCCTTAAGAAAATATACGCTCCAAACAAATCAGAAGTGCAGTTGCTGGGAGAACTCAGTAATATATTCCAAACAAACAACGAGAACGTGACGGAGTTCTCGTCAAAAATCAGGAAAAAGGCAAGGGAAATAGTTGAGGCGCGAAAATTAGCCAATGGCGGAGTGGAAGACGACGCGTTCAAAAGAACAATGGACAATTATTTTCTTCAATGTTTCCAACGCGGTTTAAAAGAAAAAATCGAACAACGCCTTCCTCCGTGTAGAGACATTACGGAGGCAATCGATCACGCGATTCGCATCGAACGTGAACTCGCGTCGCGGACTCAGCTTCATTCACCCTTCGTTAAATCCGAAAAACCCATTCAGTCGAAACCAGTAAGGGTTTGCAATATCTGCAAAAGGGACGATCATTCCACAGAGACCTGTCGAAATGTGACCATTACATGCCAAATTTGCAAAAATCAGGGCCACGGCGCTGATCAGTGCCGGAACAAACAAGATCGACCAGGCTCGATCACGTGTCAAATTTGTAAGAAACCCGGCCACACCGCGGATCGGTGTTATTTTAACAAACAAACTCAATCTCAATCCATGATTTGCCAGTTGTGCAAAAATTCTGGCCACACAGCCTCTGCTTGCCCCACACGCGGCAAACCCTCGAACTTCTGGAACGATCGATAAAAACAAAATAATACTTCTGAGTGCCAATTCTGCCACAAACCTGGTCACACAGCCGACCAGTGCTTCAAATTCAGAAACGAAAATTCAAACAATAATTCAAACGCGAGGCGCCCCTTCTGTCGATATTGCAAACGTCCAGGGCACACATTAGAAAACTGTCGTACTCGCGAATACAATAACTCCCTTAACCAATCGGGAAACGGGATGTCCAGCCCTCGGACGGGCGCGCCGAGCGGCACACCGGCCCCGACGCGTCCAGCGAATACCGTCGCGACAACGGCCCCAGTCGAGAGTACCCTACCTACTCAATAAATGCCGAAAATTTCGATAAATTGCCCTCGGTGTGTATCGGAGCACTACCGGAAGTAGGGCAAGTTTCAATGTTGTTGGACACTGGCGCCATCCCCAATTTGATAAAAAAAGAATACACAAAAAACCTGGTAGGCATAGACGAGACTGACGTCATCAAATTAACCGGTATATCCGAATTACCAGTGTTCGCTATAGGGAGTGTGCTACTTCGGGTACTCGACTTCGAGTCCCTATTTCACATCATTCCAGACAAAACACCACTCCCGTATCCTGGTCTAATGGGATCCCGATACTTCTACGGCGCAAAAGCCAAAATAAATTATGAATTGGAGTGTCTCGAGTGCGGAGGCAGATCGTGGCCCTTCGAAAAAGGAAGGGAACCCGACGAAACTATAGAAATTCCCGCGCGATCGGAAACATCCTTCCATGTAAGGGTAGAAAATAGCGCTCTTAAGGAGGGTTATCTTTCCCCTTTAAAAATCAGTAAAGTAGTCTATGCCGGCGATTGCTTGGTAACGACCACTCATGGTAAAGCCCATCTTAAGGTGTTCAACACCACCAACGATCCCATACGACTAACCGTACCAGTCGTGAGGTTAGAAGAATTTGATACTATCGAAGATTTGACGAAAAATAACGCTGCATCCGATTGCATGACAATCGCTAATCCCAGCAAACAATCGCTTCCTCGTGATCCTCTTAACTCTTTCGTAGACTGCAAGACAGCTACGCTAATCCAGAGCCCAAAAGTGGCCAATAAGAGTTTTTCAAAAAATTACCATTGTCCCAATGAGGACAATGAGCAAACCAAATTAAAAAATTTCAGTAGCGAGGAAAAATCCAAGTCAAATCATAAAAACAAATTCGAAAGGATTCAAAAAAACAATGTAACCTCTGTCCCTGCCTCTGAGCCAATTCCTTACACAGATAATCCAGAGCGCACAAAAATTATTAAAAATCTTTTACGACTGGATCATCTCGCACAAGACGAGTTAGACCATGTCGAAAAAATAATCGAAAAATACGCGGACAGATTCCACGTTAAAGGCGAACCGCTAGAAGCAACACATGTGCTCCGTCATAAAATTCCTACGGTCGACGACCTGCCAATAAACACCAAACAGTATCGGTTCCCCCAAGCGCTCAAGAGCGAAGTCCAGCGTCAAGTGGACGAGCTACTGGAGACCCGAATTATAAACCATTCGGAGTCACCGAACAACAGTCCCGTCTGGATAGTACCGAAAAAGCCTGACTCCAACGGCAATAAGCGTTGGCGTATGGTAATCGATTTTCGTGGTTTAAACGACAAAACAATCGGCGACTCGTATCCATTACCGAACATTACAGATATTCTAGATCAACTAGGTCGCGCGAATTACTTTTCCGTCTTTGACTTAGCCTCCGGTTTTCACCAAATTGAAATGACTCCCGAAGACAAACCTAAAACCGCCTTCTCTACCCCATATGGGCACTATGAATTTTCGAGAATGCCTTTCGGGCTTAAAAATGCCCCGGCGACTTTCCAGCGCTTAATGGATATCGTATTGAGTGGACTTCAAGGAGCATCCCTCTTCGTCTATCTCGACGATATCGTAGTGTACGCCACAGACTTGGAGGAGCACGGGAAAAAGATTCGGGAATTAATGGAGCGTTTACGAAGCGCAAATCTCAAGTTACAACCGGATAAATGTGAATTTCTAAGACCAGAAGTCAATTATTTGGGACACATAATCGGCAAAAACGGATTAAAACCTGACCCGAATAAATTAACAGCTGTCAAAGACTTCCCGATTCCGAAAACCGTTAAAAACATCCGTCAATTCTTGGGTTTAACTGGGTATTATCGTAGATTCATTAAAGACTTTTCAAAGATTGCAAAACCACTAACTCATCTGTTAGAGGAAAAAGTCGATTTCAATTGGACCGAAGAAACTCAAAAAGCCTTCGAGATTTTAAAGAACAAGTTATGCGAAGCTCCGATCCTTCAGTATCCCGATTTCGAGAAACCCTTCGTCATCACAACCGACGCTTCCGGTTTTGCATTAGGCGGTGTCCTATCTCAGGGAGAAATCGGGAAAGACAAACCCATAGCTTTCACGTCACGTGTATTACGCGGTGCCGCCTTACGGTACGACACATACGAAAAAGAAGCGATGGCAATCATTCATAGCGTGAAAACTTTCCGACCTTACATATACGGCAGGAAGTTTACTCTCGTCACAGATCACAAACCACTCGTTTGGTTTAAAACAGCGAAGGACGCTAACGCCCGCGTTCTCAAGTGGAGATTAAAACTCTCCGAATACGACTACGACGTCGTCTACAAGCCAGGAACCCTGAACGTGAATGCGGATGCTTTGTCGCGCAATCCCATTGAAGAAATCGAAGAAGTAAAAACAATTCCGCAATGCGAGCCAATCCAAATCAAAGAAAATCCGCAATGCGAGCCAATCCAAATCAAAGAAAAACCGCAAAGCGAGCTAATCCAAATAAAAGAAATTCCGCAATGCGAGCAAACGCAAGCTAGGTACTCGAAAGCTGAACTACGAAATCTAGCTCAGGAATTAGGTGTGACATTCGATAGCGACAGCGACAATAACCTACCAACAACCATTACCGTTCAGGCCGAAGTTCATCCAGTTCCGGTAACAAAAGAAACAAATGTAGTTACTCGTGCACAAACTAAGAAAGGCACATCTCCTAATCCAATTGAAATAAACGAAGAAAAACAAACACTTGACCGCGACAGTTCGACGAGCAACGGCGTACCCGTTCTCGAAGGGACGAACGCCCGGTTCAAGTCGCAGCGGTATACGCGACGACCGCGCAAGGCCATAAATTACGAGGAGAGTAGTGACGAAGAAACCGAGGCCGACGTAATAAGACCGGCACGCGCCACTCAACCCAAAAAGGCCTTGCATTCGACACCATATGACGGCCCTAACCAGCGCAATATGCCTCCTATCGCCCGCTCCCACAGTTCCTCCGATGCCGACCCCGATGATTCAATGAATTCGGATTTCAGCTCTGACGATTCACAATGTTCTGAAAAGGACAATCCTCCAGGTGACAAAGTAAAGTCATCAGAAATTGAGGTTACGAACTGTATCAATACCAAGGAATTGTTCCATTTTCGTAACGACAACTTGATATATTTCATCGACTCAACAGGTAAGCCATGCGACTCCGGGGGACAAAAATTAATGCAAACAAACAAGTTTCCCCTCTGGAAAGACGTAACTGTGGGGCATGCTTACAGTAAAAAGGTTGGGAAAAAATATCAAATCGCATTGGTTATCCGAGGTGAACAATCCGAATCTTTGTCAACAATATCTGAAAACATTAAACAAAGTACAAGGGAGTTACGGGAGATCTGTGAAAGGTTCAATCTTCAGTCGATCAGTATCTGCCACTGCCAACACGTTGAACACCTGATCTGGGTCGACGTAATAAACATCGTAAAGGAAACATTTCAAAATAGCAAAATAAAAATAATCATCTGTCTGGGAACATTGAGTTATGTGCCGGCTGGAAAACGCGATTCAGTCTTCTATGAAATGCACAAATCACCGATTGGTGGACATAAGGGTGTCTCAAAAACTTACAATAGAATCAAACGCGAATATTTTTGGGCGGATTTAAAATCGTACATTCAAAGGCGCATACAACAATGCTTGGAATGCCAGCTCAAGAAATTGGTCAGAGTCAAAACAAAACAACCGATGATAATAACGGACACTCCCGGAACCGTATTCGAAAAAATATCGATGGACATTGTCGGCCCAATGCAACGTACTTCAAGTAACAATGAATATATTCTCACAATACAAGACAATTTATCAAAATATTGTATCGCGATTCCGCTTCCGAATGCACTGGCGACGACAGTCGCCGATGCTTTCATTAAACGTTTCATATGCGTGTTCGGAGCGCCTAAGGCCCTATTAACAGACCAAGGGAGCAATTTTTTGAGCGGTCTTATGAGAAGAGTAGCTAAGCGCTTTCGAATAAAACGATGCCGAACGACAGCGTTTCACCCGCAGTCAAACGGTTCACTTGAAAGGTCTCACCACGTGCTGGCCGAATTCTTGAAACAGTATACCGACAAGGACAATGAATGGGATCAATGGCTCGAACTAGCTATGCTATCGTATAATACCAGTGTCCATGAAAGCACTAGGTACACCCCATTTGAAATAGTCTTTGGCAAGGTAGCACGAGTCCCATCAAGCAAACCGCTTCGGGAATCAGATCAGCTACCGACATATCGCGGATATTTAATCGATTTAATCACACGAATAAACGGAATCCGAAATATTGCATATGAAAACCTTGTCTCTTCCAAACACCGTTCAAAAAAATATTACGACAAAAACGCGAATCCCAAGAGCTTCAAAGTAGGAGACTTTGTCTACCTACAAAAGGGCCCTAAGCCAGGTAAACTCGGTGATCACTACTCCGGCCCACATAGAGTTTTAGAAAAATTAGGAAAGAGTAACGTTAAAATCCAGTACAAAAACAAGACTCGAATTGTTCACGAAAATCGGTTGCGCTATTCACACATAAACGTCGAAGTTAAACCAAAAGAGAAAAATAAATCGACCCGAGTCGAGGGATCTGATCCCATAACTGAGCAATAATCAATTGTTGCGTTGTTCTCAGATGATTGGAATCCACGTGGTTTGGGCGTTATGCTTAATGCATTCTGCTTTCGCCATGGTGGGTTATGACTGTGGATCAAGCGCATACAACATAACAACGCTATCATTGCTGGACGTTAAGCCATGTGACAATCCGGGTCCAAAAACACAGACGACGGACAAATACATTCAACTGCTACAGCTCAACGATTATTCCGAAACCATGGTCATCCAGTGCAAGGTCGAAATCCTGAGAATAATTTATTACTGCGGCATGTCTTCGCATGTGTCTATTGTCAGTAACGGCCAGACCGAATATCTCGAAGTCACTCGACGGGACACTTGTGAAGAAATGCACCGTTATGGCTCCACTAAAGTGGCCCATACTGTAATACATGGGTTGAGGGATAACCAAACGACGACAATCAGCGTTGCCCTCGCTGGCCATGTGGCAAACAATGGCGAGTGTAGTGGTGCGTCGTATTCGGATCCATACGGAACTTGGAACAATGTTGTTGTTCAAGGAACGGTAAAAATAACTTTGAGAAGCTACATGGCCCAAATAGCATTGAACGTAAATCAGATCCATTTAAAATCAGGTACCACATGTACTTTGCTATCATCAACATGTATTGATCCTTATGGGGGTTATACATTTTGGAATCCAAGACCGCGCGATGACTGTAAATTTGAAAAATACGGCATTCTATATGAAGGAATGTCATCAAAAATAATTGATACCGAATCAGGAAATGAAGACACTGTCTACTCCGTGACCACAGGCGATATCACGTTTGCGCTATCCGTTAAAGAATCTGACCATATCTGCGGATATAGTATATTCAGTACGGAACATCCAAAACTGTTCATATTCGAGACAAGCCGTAGCGCTTCCTTCGCAAATCGTGGGAAGTTCCCGGTAGCTAATCTCGATATTTTTGCGTACGTCAATTCAAAATTCATATATGTAGAACGACATATCCGACAACAAACAAAAACTCTCTATCACAACATAGTGACACAACAATGTAATATAGAGCGCGAAATGCTCCGAAACAGTCTGTCTCTCGCAATTCAAGCTCCCGATGAGTTTGCATATAATATAATGAAGGGCCCCGGATACATGGCCGTAGTAGCGGGAGAAGTCGTACACGTAGTTCAATGTATACCGATAGAAGTGAATTTGATAAGGCTAAAGGAATGTTATCAACAATTACCGGTTACTCATGGAAACGAATCCTATTTCCTAACACCTAAAACTCATATCCTCCTGAAAAAGGGAACTCAAGCAACCTGCAATTCTCTACTGCCTCCTTATTACCTGTTCGGAGACGCATGGTACAAATTCTTACCAGTTCCGGTTGAAACCGTGCCGCCAGCGAGTATGGAGCCGATGACCAAACCAACCTGGAAATATACTAATCCGGCATCATTGGCGACAAGTGGAATCTACTCGCAGGAAGACATTGATAATCTTCGCGAGCGCATCATGTTCCCTATAGAAGAACCCGCCGTGCTCAATCATGTGGCGCGGGGAATCACCGGGCAAACCACCGTTGACCAGGGGATTCAAGTATTGAATCTACTGGACAATAACAGCCTCGAAAGTCTAGCCGAATCCGTCTGGACTCGCACATGGGGGAGGTTCATACAATTCGGGACAGCAAGCGCTGGTCTCATCGGCATATTCGTCATCGTCCGGGCCATAAAACTCCTTGTGGATACCCTAATACACGCATACAGTCTACACACTGTGTATGGCTGGTCGGTGTATCTTATTGGTGCGATCTGGAGCTCAGTGACACATCTACTAATGCATCTAGCCAAACGTCCCGAGGAAAATACGCCGACGGACGAGGAGGCCCCGAAAAAGGCCAACAAACCCGCAACAGCTGATCCAGAGTGCGGCGCAGATAAACCCTTGTTGATCGTACCGTCAACGAGCTTTTACCCGAATTTACCTGAAAAACCTGAACATCCACGTTCCTTCCCGTGAGTTGCACACGAGTGGTTATATCTGCGGATGAGTTTAAAAATTTCTTGACTTTATTTTTTTTCTTTTTTTTGCTTAATGGATGCTTAAGCCAATTCCACTAGCCTTTTCAAAAAAAAAAAAAAAAAAAAAAAACAAAAAAAATATATATATATATATAAATAAATAAATAAATAAATAAGTAAGTCAGCAACGATGGAAGTTCGAAAACGAGGACAAAATCCGCTGCTGGCGACCAGCGGCGAAGAACAACCACCAACGAAGAGGCACGAGACCAATACCCACGATGGTCTAAGAAGCCACCAACGAGGAAACATTCGACTAAGGGAGAGAACCTTAGATACCTCCGAAGGAAATGTCGGTCATTTCCAATAACGACGATAATAATGGAGAAGGGAGACCGCCAAATGACAAAAGGAAATTTTCAAGTAAACCATCGATTTATCCAATAACTTATAATTTTTCATCGTAATGGTCTCTCGATGCAAAGGCCGTCTTCTAAGAATCATAAGCGGCCATCATTCCCACCGAAGGGAACCTTCCTTAAATAGGCATCGCCCCACCAAAATGAAAATTCATCCCTACTCTAACTGATTGAGCGGGACGCCCAATCCTAAAGGGGGGGGGGGGTGTCACAGCCGCACCAAATTTTAAAATGCACAAGCTTTTCTTTCTTTTTCAAATCTCAACCCCGTAAAATTCAAGAACAACACGCTCCAACCGAGGGTGTCTGGTATCGCCCCTTGGGTGATACATAGGCCTATATCCCCAACTTAAACAGAATTCGAGACATAGACGACGCAGCGGCATACGCCGAAGTTATTCAATACCCACTTTTCTCGAACGCCAATAAATTTACTTGACATGAACCATCATCACTGGGATAAACGAACAAGGCCCAACTCGAGCATACTCACGTCACCGATATCAACACTTCTTTTATATTTCGTCGAACTGCGGGACAAAGGTCCACGATTTTCGTCATGACTCCTCCATATAAGGCATGAGTAGGTCTAATTCAGCGAGTTAGACTCATGCATGCAATCACGAACCATTCCTCGACCAATCAGAATTAATTCCGTAGTTCATTGACCAATCGAAAACGAATTGCATCACCAAATTTCCATCTCCCTATGGTTCCTTCTCCTACAATCAATCCCCTTTCAATTTGCTCTTTGGAAAAGTCTTCCTTCCACGATTTAGTCTACCAGCAACCTTCTCCGAGTCAAAGAGCACTTCCTGATCTCCATACGCGAACGGACTTAGCCGCGAATTCCATATATTCAGAATTGTAATTGTAATCGTTTTCTTATATCGTACCGTCGCCGATATAACTTCACGCGTCCGGTCTTACGACTCGCGTCTCCAAAATCGTGGAGTTATACATATTCCTATATATACATATATAGTGCGTCGGTCATAAATTTTCTCTGCGCTAACCACTTGACCAGAGTACCATCTATGGCTCTTGGTGTACACGCGCAACATCTGACAATCTGAACGAGCGAGCGAGTGAACAAGCGAACGAGAGAGAGCGAGCGTACGAAAGAAAGAGAAAGAACGAGCGAGCGAGACAGACTGCCACCGAAAGTAAGCGACAAATTTTATTGTATTACTCGTTAATCCCCGAACCTATTATTCGGCTAACCTTTTGATTCTTTTAATAAACGTAGAGTATAATTGTTATCCGGATTCATTGATTCATGCACCTATCCTAAATTTCCAAAAAGATCTCCTATTTCCAAGAGGTGCTCAGCACATTTCCTTTGACCCTCGTCCCAAGCTATTGCGCTTGTCGTAGGCTTAAAAGAGGGATACACACACATATATGCCCACGTCCCCTCTGGACGTGACAAGGTGAAGTCTTTTTTATTTGATAAATGTCCTTAAATAAATACAAGGTTTGACTCACCTGTTTGGAAGTAGAACAGTAATAGAGAATATTGGAACACTTCTTTGCTTGGTGCTTCTGGCGGTAATCCACTAAAAGATCATTCGCCCACTTTGTAATTTCTTCTTTTGTGGTGTATTTTTGTTTTGCATCTGCCCACAACTCATTGAATGCCGTTTGAGCCGCACTGGGGTTCTTACCCTTTTTATATTCGGCAAATAGGTCTTTATAAAGATCTCCTAGCTTGGACATTGTTGCATTGTTTTAAGGCAAAACGTACGCAGCAACGGTTTACCCATGCATTCGACGGCAAAATCACAGACTTACTGGCCACTACCAAGGAGTGCCGGGCGAATGTCGCGGCGGGTGGGGGAATCGTTGCTTGGCTACGGCGCGTCGAGATCACGCGCCGCCTTTCAGTTCAGCAATCACGTGTTCAAGGGCAAAATAAATACACGTGATTTCTCACTACACCCCCCCTCCCCCCTTGTGATATTTCGTGACTTTTTCCGAACCCCCTCCCCCCCCTTTCGAGCCTCACGTGATTAATGGACGGCCCCTAACTTGTAGAGCTGTAAAAATGTAGGGCAGTTTGGATGATCGTTGCAGCCTGCCGCTTGACGGATCGTGCCGAAAAATTTCTGAAACATTGAAATGAAGTTATCAATGTTCAAGAATCAAATATACGTGAAAATATTTTTAAATACAAGCAATTGTCAGAACATTTTCGCAAAGAAGGGTAGCAGCAATGAATTCACAACAAGTTACCTCCAAGTTATCTTGATTTACTTTGCCGGGCAACAAGTACTCGAACTCGTAGCGATCGATTAGATAGCGGCATATATCCATTGTCGATTGCAGAGAAATTCTCAATCCACGTGACGTTTCAGCGGTGAGATATTCTTCTGGCTTTATATCTCCGTTCAGCATGGATGATTCCCATGTATTTAGCCACTGCAACGAATCCTCGAGTACCTTGTGTGGGAAACGATCGGTAGAATGTATATATCATGTATGAGTAGCATTTAGTGCTAAAATAGGGTAATATACGTACAAGTCATTTTCTAGTACCGAAAATATGTTGAAAAGTATGGCGGAAGTAAATCACAGCTTGACCTTGAAATCATCAGAATGCGGAGTAAGTCCTTGATTCGGAGACTTTCGGTTTAATGCGTCAAACGTATCGTTAATACGGTTGCAAAAGGTTATTGTTTCCTCGCACCCATCGAGTCCATGGTATCCATGCGACTGGTAGAACGCCAGGCCTTGAGCAACGGAGTATTGTATTTCGGTTCGAAATGGCTTTCGCACACAAAGTGTCTCGGCTCTAATTTTCCAACTCCCAGTATCGCGGCCTCCCATTTTTTTAACTGCGCCAAGTCTCTCGGCACCCGAAACACAGAGCGTTTCAATTTTTCACCCCGAGAGCCTGTTCTACACGTTGGCACAATACACCACTTAGTCATTTTTTAATATCACCGTTTTTACAAGTTAACAAGTAGAGCGCGTCACGTGTGGTCGCGTGAATCCGCGGTTATGTTTGGGGTTTGTTTACTTTTAAAATCTGTGTGAGAGAGACGGAGAGACAGTGGTACAGCTGCGACCCTCGTGGTCAAGAGTAAAAACATTGGGTGCTTTAATAAGAGGCCATCCCCCACCACTGAATTTTGAGGGAGTTTCAAGACCTGTATGTGAGACCGTGCTTACGGCTTTGCATATGTAAGTTGTCAATTTCCGCAAAACGTTGATTCTTATCATTCTATTAGATTGATAGATGATCGCGAGTGATTGTTAGTTAATTTTCATTGTTTGTTAGAGTTCCATTGTTATTTAATCGCTGAAAAACTTTTCGGCCCTAGCACGCGCTGCAAGTCGCGGAGGTTAGCAGCATCGCCGCGACAGCTGCTTACGGGCTTGCACATGTAACTCGTCAATTTCCGTAAAACGTTGATTCTTGTCATTCCATTAGATTGTTAGTCGACCGCTAATGATTGTTAGTTAATTTTCATCGTTTGTTAGAGCTCCATTTTTATACAATCGCTGAAAACTTTTCGGCGCTAGAGCACGCTTCATGTCGCGGAGGTTGGCAGCATCGCCGCGAAAGCTGCTTACGGGTTTGCACATTTAACACATCAATTTCAATAAAACGGTGATTCTTGTCATGCTATTAGATTGTTAGAGGAATGCAAGTGATTGTTAGTTAATTTTCATCGTTTGTTAGAGCTCCTTTTTTTTAATCGCTGAAAAACTTCTCGGACCTAGAGCGAGCTGCATGTCGCGGAGATTGGCAGCATCGCCGCGACAGCTGCTTTGCACATGTAACTCCTCAATGTCAACAAAACGTTGATACTCATCATTCCATTAGATTGTTAGACGATTGCTAATATTAGTTAGTTAATTATCAGTGTTTGTTAGAGCTCCATTTTTATTCAGTCGCTGAAAAACGTTTAAGCGCTAGAGCACGCTGCACGTCGCGAAGGTTGGCAGCATCGCCGTGACAGCTGCTGACGGGTTAAATTTAATTGGAGCTCTAACAAACGATGAAAATTAACTAACAATCACTAGCGATCGCCTATCAATCTAATAGAATGAGAAGAATCAACGTTTTTCTGAAATTTACGAGTTAAATGTGCAAACCCGTAAGCAGCAGTCGCGGCGACGCTGCCAACTTCCGCGACATGACGCGTGCTCTTGCGCCGAAAAGTTTTTCAGCGATTAAATAAAAATGGAGCCCTAACAAACGATGAAAATTAACTAACAATCACTAGCGATAGTCTAACAATCTAATAGAATGACAAGAATCAACGTTTTGCGGAAATTGACGAGTTACACGTGCAAGCCCGTAAGCAGCTGTCGCGGCGATGCTGCCGACCTCCGCGACATGCAGCACGTTCTAGCGACGCAAAGTTTTTCAGCGATTGAATAAAAATGGAGCTCTAATAAACGACGAAAATTAACTAATAATCACTCGCGATAATCTAACAATCTAATGGAATGATACGAATCAACGTTTTGCTGAAATTGGCGAGTTACTTGCGCAAAGCCGTAAGCGGCTGTCGCGGCGATGCTGCCAACCTGTGCGATATGCAGCGCGCTCTTGGGCCGAATAGTTTTTCAGCGATTAAATAAAAATAGTGCTCTAACAAATGATGAAAGTTAACTAACAATCACTAGCGATCGTCTGTCAATCTAATAGAATAACAAGAATCAACGTTTTGCAGAAATTGACGAGTTACATGTGCAAACCCGTAACCACCGGTCGCGGCGATGTTACCAGCCTCGGCGATATGCAGCGCGCTCTAGCGCCGAAAAGTTTTTCAGCGATTAAATAAAAATGGAGCTCCCAACAAACAATGTAAATTAACTATCAATCACTAGCGATAGTCTAACAATCTAATGGTATGATAAGAATCAACGTTTTGCTGAAATCGACGAGTTACATGTGGACACCCGTAAGCAGCCGTCGCGGCGATCCTGCCAACCTCCGCGTCATGCAGCGCCCTCTAGGGCCGAACAGTTTTTTAGCGATTAAATAAAAATGGAACTCTAACAAATGATGAAAATTCACTAACAATCACTAACATTCGTCTATCAATGAATAGAATTATACGAATCAACGTTTTGCTGAAATTGACGAGTTACATGTGCCGTGCTTCAAGTGGCCGGCGCGGTGATGCTGATAACTTCACGTCGCTTGCAGCGTGCTCTAGGGCCGAAAAGTTTTTCATTAATTTAATTATAATTCAGCTCTAATTAACGTTATAAAGCGACTAACCATCACTGACAAACGACTAACAATCGATTGGTCACGAAAAAAAGTTCGAAATCACTAGAAAACCATTTTCTGCGGCTCAGTTTGGCATAAATTTGTTTTCCGTTTTATTCAACAAATAAAGTCTAACAAACGCTGGGTTTCGTCTAATAAACACTAACAATCGATTGGCGTAAAAAAAAATTCGATATTTCCATAGTCGATGGCTAAGTTTATGGAGGCCTCGTTCCCAGACATGTATTTAAGACCGCGGACCGTGATTACGGCCACGGTCTTACATACAGGTCTTGAAACTCGCTCAAACTTTCAGTGGTGGGGCATGGCCTCTTATTGAAGCACCAACTGTTTCAACTCGTGACCACGAGGATTGCTGCTATAGAGTGATTCAGTCGGTGTGGGAGAGACGGAAATATATTTCAAAAGTAAACAAAACCCAAACATAACCGCCGATTCACGCGACCGCACGTAACGTGCTCTACTTTATAAACTTGTAGAAACGAACCCGTCGGCCAACACGAGCTCACATTGACATCTATATAAAAAACATTCATATTCATCGTACCCACTCGGATAACTATAGTCTTTTTTTTTCAGGTTTACGATAAAGTTACTTTTAATTGCATTTCGGTCCATCATGCATTTTTGACATGGAATATCATAATTTGCCTACGCCAGCCAATTGTACAGCTAGGTTAGTTCCTATGAGTCAACAATCGGTTTCCATCTCTCTCGCACAGCCTGCATCACTCTATCGCAGCGACACTCGTGGTCACTAGGTGAAACGGCCGGTGCCTCATTCCGAGGACATACCCCCACCACCGGCGTTTCAAGCCCTGTATCATGGAGACTAGAGTAAAGGAGCCCGAACGCTGTACTGCGGACGTGGGCTATGAAAGCAGCGAAAATTTTTACTGAAATATCCGCTGGCGCTGCTGTACTCAAGATAGGATGACAGAGGCGGAATAAGAAAAGAGAGAGAAGAGAATATTCAAAGCGGAGTTATACGCAAAACGGATGAGAAAAACCGTAAATTTGTTCGTTCGTAGATTAATTCTGTCATCGTGCATTTGTTAATTAGAGAATATTTTTGGGCAAAATCCAAAGCCAAGTCAACCTAGACCCTAGACAGATTTATTAATAAATTATTTTTATACAATGCGTGATCAAATGCAAACGAATTAAGAAAAGAACAACAAAATGTGCGCATATTTATTATTTAATGTACAATATGAATGTTTTTTCCGTACAGGTAATCGGGCAATCACTCACTGCACTCCATAGCACTGATGTTTATCGCAATAAAAAATCCTTGTAAATCTTGTTGGTGCGTTCAAAGACGAAAAGCCAAGAGCCAAGAATGACGTAATAAATGCAAACCGGGATAACCAAGAATCCTCCAGTTTGTATATACGTTCACTTCATAGCGTCACTGAGCCATACTTCATATCCTACCCTCTCTGCACTAGCGCTTGTTGTGGCTGAATTTAGTACCACAATTTTTCGTCACTTTTAGAGTCCACGTTTATAATCCTTTTCCTATACGCGTTCGGGCTCCTTTACTCTAGGCTCCATGCCCTATATGTAGGACCGCGATCACGGCTGTAGAGTTTCACTAGTTCTCTGCTTCGTCGTTGCTACTTCAGCGCTAACCACTGTGCATAACATTCCGCCCAGTGGAACCCTAAAAAATATGCAAAAATATGAGAAACTCGAAAAAATAGGAGAAGGTACGAATTTTTTTGCACTTTTATCAGATTTTCTTCTCACAATCCATGGGAAACTCTGCGGTGTGTTTTAACAAAATACATCAGGTGATTTCAACATTATTGCGTTTTGGTACATATCGTGGATCCGTCAGAGTCGCTGCATTGTTTTTATACGTTGATCCCTCCAAAAAACAAAGTTGCACAACGTTCTAACGATATCAATTAGTAGTCAAATGTAGAAAAATGTTCGACCACCAATTTTTTACCCAATGTTTCTTGTCGTTGCACCATTATTCCAGTTGAATGATATCAACAAGCCTTAACTTAAATTGATCCCCAAAAAGACCACAAATTCCAATACCGAACACAACGTTTTTTCTACACATATGGTTATTCTTCCATTTGAATAAAAATATTGTCCCCATTACGGTTCCATCCCATCCAGCTTTTTCATTATCGGCATTGAATTCCAGGTACATACGGCACTGTATTCAAGGCAAAAAATCGTGAAACTCACGAGATAGTCGCTCTTAAGCGCGTTCGCCTTGATGAAGATGACGAGGTAGGTAATAAAAGAGACTACGTGATGATTTAGCGCTGGCAGCTTTGAAAAAAAACCATAGTTTTTATCTCTAATATTTCAATATATGGAGAAACAATAAAAAAATATAATTTACAGGGTGTCCCATCATCAGCCCTTCGGGAAATTTGTCTTCTCAAAGAGTTAAAACATAAAAACATTGTACGTCTTTATGATGTACTTCACAGTGACAAAAAGCTTACACTGGTTTTCGAGCATTGTGATCAAGACCTGAAAAAATACTTTGACAGTCTCAATGGAGAAATAGATGCGGACGTTGTCAAATCTTTCTTGTAAGTTTATATTTTAATCATCCGTCTCCTGTTTTACTTTTTCATTTAAATAGTTATTACTGTTAGGAGCCGACAACCATTGGAACACTCTATCCCAATTAATTCTGATTAGTTGTTGCTCCTGGAGCACAGTAGCAGTATATAGTTTTGATTTGAAACGTTTGTCAATAGTTAGTTCATCTACACGTAGTCAGTTATGACTATATATTGGGATGTTAGCACAACACTTACTATTTATGTAATTCCAGATTTACTTATTTATTGATATTTTTCATCATCGCTGTGCAAAAATAATGATTTCACATAATTTCTTATGCATATATTGTATAGATAATTCCTATCGATGGAGCATTATAGTGATTATCGAAGGAGTTTCACTCTAAACATTCAATGAGGAAATCTTCCAGTCTACAATCTTGGAGAAAAAAAAACATTTCGATTCATTTTCTTATAGTGCAATTTCTGAAGAATATTTTTATCGAGTATTATTGTGATATGGTTCAAACCGGCGGCACTGTAAAAAGGCACTGTGTGGTAGAGAGAAAAAGGCTGCACACTCGGTTAGGGCAGTGTTAGAGTTGGTGCACAATGTGACAAATATTTGTATATGAAGCATTTTTTCGGCAATTATCATTCGTGCAAAATCTGAGACCCTTAAAGTGATAATACCCTTGAATAAGTTTGTGACAAAATGCAATCGTATGTGGAATTAGCTCTGGCTGATCTACTGAATTGCTGCGAATTTTGATAAAGTTTCTTGTCCTATTTTGAATATGCTAGTGTAAAAGAAAAACGGAATCGCGGATTCACTTAATTAATAGCGAGCAATAGCTTGTTCAGTAAAAGAAAACATTCAAATTAACTTCAGACGAATATTTCGGATGCACATGGACGTTTGAGTCATGGGAGAGGAGGTTCTGTGTGAAACTGATCGTATCAATATGTGGGGGGCAGATTATGCCCTTAAACTTGTTTCCTCACTAAAATATAAAAAATAAAATAAAAATATAAACCCTCTACAGGAATATCTGTTTCATTTAAATTGATTCGCAAGTTCTAAATATGAAATGAAAAAGATTCAGTAATGTGGTAGTTCAACCTCTAGAAGTATGTTTTTTTCCATGCCTAGTAGGTTTTTAAGGAATAAAAAACAAAGCATAAAGAAAGAAAGGCTTGAATGAGAAACGTTTTTGTTTTAGTTTCATTGAAATCGAATTACTCCTTGTATGTAAAATTTCAGTGTTACCCAACTGTATGATATGCCCAACTGTTAAGAGCGATTTCACCCCTTGAAACCGTGTATCAGCAGATAAAAAATAAGTATCCCTTAATTTGTCAAGCCCGCTAACATATAAGAGTTTGAACGACATCAAAGGTGGACACTAAAGTGACTTTCCTAGTTGATAATAATCAATAAAAATTTCGCATGCGCATTTATCGCTTAATAAATTTGAACACACTTGTATTTTTATAAATACTCCATATTTGGATAGACTGTTACATTTCTACTACCAGGTTCAGAAGTATAAAACCGAAATTTCCCTATAGATGGTGCTAGCCATTAGTTTAGGGACCGTAAGACCGCTTCTGCAGTGCCATCATCTCCCTCTAACAAGTGACGAACATTTTCAACAGTCAACGACCCAGTTTCCTACACCGGTATATTTTTCTATAACCTTAAATATGTCGAGTTTTGTGCCTACGAACTACGATTTGCAGAGAGCATTGGTTTTCTGTTATCATTTGAAGAAAACTGCTGCAGAATCGCATCGAATGCTTGTCGCAGCTTACAGTGAACATGCTCTTGGTAAAACACAGTGTTTCGAGTGGTTCAAAAAATTCAAGAGCGGTGATGTTGACGTGAGAAACGAAGAGCGTGGAAAACCACCGAAAAAGTTCGCAGACAACGAATTGCAAGCCTTATTGGATGAAGATGATACTCAACATCAACAAGAACTCGCGGATCAATTGAATGTGACTCAGAAAGCCGTCTCCATTTGTTTTTATCATTTTCAAACAACAGACGTGTAACTTTTACAAAAAAATTCCGGTTTCATACTTCTACACATGGTACATTTTCAATAATAATCATAATTTATCACCATATATTTATATTTGATTATTTATAGATCTTGCCTTCTGCTCGAGCATTCAAAATTAGAGCAGTCTTCGAATTTCTAAAACTTGTTTAGAACCCCTCACAGCATTTGTTTCATTTTAGGTATCAATTGCTATGCGGTTTAGCTTTTTGTCACAGCCGTAATGTATTGCACAGGGATCTCAAACCACAGAATTTGCTTATCAACAAGGTAATGTCATACCCAGACAATTCTGACAAAACTCAGAAAAGGTTGAGCGAGCAGAATTTTTTTTCGCATTGCAGAATGGTGAATTGAAATTGGCAGATTTCGGCTTGGCTAGAGCCTTTGGTATACCAGTCAAATGTTACTCGGCGGAAGTTGTTACTTTGTGGTATCGTCCACCAGATGTTCTCTTCGGAGCAAAACTCTACACAACTTCCATAGATATGTGGAGTGCCGGATGCATATTTGCCGGTAAGGACGCTGTGACTTCCAATCCCGTGGTATATTTTTATTTGGTTCTTCATACACGAAAATTATATTGTTATTTTTATCAATTTTTCCTGGCTCGTCGAAAATTATTTTATTTTAGAATTCCTTATATTATCGTGAGTACTTCTAAGAATTCTAATACTCATATTCAACAAATTAACAACGACTGTTTAGTTCGCCTTATCAATTCGCTCTTAACGTTTACCAAGGCATTAAAGAAGCGATCAATCAATCGAATGTAATGATTCTACGAACTACATTTTCTGTCGGCACAGAATTGGCGAACGCAGGTAAACCACTATTCCCTGGATCAGACGTGGACGATCAGTTGAAAAGTATATTTAAAATGTTGGGAACGCCGACGGAGGAGACCTGGCCGGATCTCACTACTCTTCCAGACTATAAACCATTCCCGCGTTATCCCGTATTGCAAGGTCTTGCTCAAGTCACCCCCAAACTCACAGTCAGAGGCAAGGATCTACTTCAGGTACAACATTTAGTCAAATGCAAGGGTCATCTCTCAATACACCAATTTTAATACTCGATTGTATCTACAAAGTTACTTCCTCGATACGTGCAACGCCTATAGTTTGATTCGATCATCCCCAGTGGTTTACGATACCAAAAAAATCTGACAAATGAATCACATGACACATGTTAGAAACATCGACGTTCAATAACGAAAGGTGCTTCCTGAAAACATCTAACCGACAGTGAGAAAACATTAGTTTTTGAAAAATTGAAAATGGATTTGTTACTTCCTTTTGGGGAAATTTTAGTCATAAGAGAATTTTCCCATTCGTCAGTTGTGTTTTTGAACATTTTGTCAAATGAATTAAAAATCATGGTGTGATAATGCTTGCACGATGCTGAAGTTTGCATCGTTGGACTGCAACGAATTTAATTTATTTTCGCAGATGTTGCCTAAAAAAATCCATCAACCATTGTTTAAGATATTTATTTTGTGATCTACATAAATATCTATCAAAAAAGATCTCCTATAATAATAATAATGTGGAAAACAAAATGTAAAACCGAACTTTCGTTGCGTTCCAACGATGCAAACTTCAGCGCCATATGCTTGCACAGAAACTTTCTACATGACACTTGTCAAGTGTCCACATTGTTTTCATGTGTATGCAAAAAAATGAACTCGCTTCATATGAAGGAAAACGAAATTCTCTAAATGCTTGTCCAACCATTTTTTAAATCATTTTATTAATAGATTTTAACGACGTTTTTGTTAACTCGTTTTCTTGGCTGTCTGTTTTTCTGTTCGTTACAAGTTTTGCAATCGATTTTCAACTAACTTCCGGATGAGCCAGAAACTTGAAACTTTAAACACAGCTCAGAACTGGATGACAATGCAATATTAACTCGCTTTTTTGTTTTGAATTTTGCAATCATTTTTGTTTTTTCTTTCTGAACATCTATAGCTGGTGACCATATCCCTCGCCTTGGTAGTGACTTACTTCGTCATGCGCAAACAAGAGCGCTTGAGATTACCGTTTGTTTGTCTGTTTGGTATAAATTTTGCAATCGATTTTAAACTAACTTCCGGATGAGCTAGATACTTGAAACTTTGAATATAGCTCAGATCTGGATAACAGAGACAAATGAACAGACAGGCAAGCTGTGTGTGTGGGGGGGGGGTGGGTGAGAGAGAGAGAGAGAGAGAGAGAGAGAGAGAGAGAGAGAGAGAGAGAGAGAGAGAGAGAGAGAGAGAGAGAGAGAGAGAGAGAGAGAGAGAGAGAGAGAGAGAGAGAGAGAGAGAGAGAGAGAGAGAGAGAGAGAGAGACATTGTGAAGACAATTAATAAAGAAATAAAATATATAGTTTGGTGGAAGAGAAAAGATTTTTAAAAACATGTTTAACCCCGTTTTTCAAAACGGGCTAAACAGTATAAAATAATTTCTCCTAGACCCATACAGATTTCTAACCCATTACAGATGCCTAGCTCCATACAAATTGTCCTGAAAATTTATGATTATGAAGTTTGAATAGCTATGAAAATACTTGTAAGATTTAAAACGAAAAACGTCGACCGCATACAATAGTCGTTGAGAAAACTCACACAACTGTTCATATAATTTGCAGTGAAATAAAATTCTTAGTGACGTCACAATCACACATTTTCAGGCCAATCTGTTTGGGGTTATGAATCTCTATTGGCTTATAAATCTGCATGGGGCTAGGAGAAATTATTTTATACTTTTTAATGCGTTTTAAAAACGTAGTTTAAATTTAGTTTTTATTTAAATAATTTGTTATATTATTGTTATTATTGTTTTTTAATAGTAAGCTTAGAATGTTGATTGTCACTTAGCGAAGTACTTGGAATGCCCAACCTACCTCTTTTCACTACGATTTACGCACAAAGAATCCTCAGAACACGTACATTTTTCTTTCAGAGATTGTTAGTTTGCAATCCAGCGCTTCGATTATCGGCAGAAGGAGCGATGGCACATCCTTACTTCAACGATTTGAATCCTGCCCTTAAAAATGACCGGTGCCAATAATGTGATTAACTTTAGAATTAGCGCAACTGGCTGCGCGTAGCGCAGTGACCCAAAATAAATATGCTAAAGGAAATAACTAAAGTGATTACACTCCGGTTAAGATTATTTATTGTACTAAACGCTTAGTGCGTTAATGAAATCGCAATGATTGTTCGAGAGTCCAGTTTTATATACAATTGTCCAGAGATTATCAATAAAATTGTCAATTTTACCACAAAAGCGAGCAGCGTCAGATCCTACAATCTTTGAGCGTATTTTTTATTGGATTACATATATATAATATACATGAACGTTTAACAGTGCGATCTACATAGCGTCGAAATGAAATCTGTGCGCCTCCTGCAATCGCTCGATCTTATCTTCTCGTCGCTCCTTCCAGTACAGGCCGACTATTATCGCCCCGATCAAACAGCAGGTAGACGTTAATGCGATGACACTGAGTAGAATAAGCTTGCTCGGTGTTACGAACAATTGAGCCTTCCATCTCGATGGCTCACTTATGGGATTCGGTATTACTACCATCTGTGAGTTTGGTATGATTTGCGGCCATTCGCGTAACTTTCCGGATACCTGAAACACATTTCGTAGATCGGTACCACACTGCGCGTCACTACATCGTTGTGCAATCGAGTATCACATCATTCGATGAGGAAGTTATCTCCGGATAAGTTAGGAACGTTACACTTTTTACATCCTGTAAAAACGAAAATACTGTGGAAATTGGTAATAATTATTGTGGGTTCAATAATAATGAGAATAAGAAAAATAGTCTGTATTCTATTAATATTGGATGCCGATATAATTATCCGGAAATTTGGATCGCCTTTAATGATTTATGAGAAATTGCATTTGCTAATGACTGTTGAATAACTTTTGCGGGAATAGTGTTTGATCTACTTATTTTTCATAATAGTTCAACGGATTGAATAAACGAAAATACGGTGGAAGTTTGTAATGTCCCAAAAAACCATAACCCTCGAATGTTATTATAAAAACTTATTCGTGTCCCAAATAAGAAAGTAATATGTGTAAAAAATTAATTTGTCATTGATAATTTTTTTACTTCGGGGTGAAAAATGTATTAACTTTTATCTCGCTATTATTGACACAGTGTTATTAACATATCCAACGTGATTGCTTAATACCAGAGTGTTGTTTCGGTCGCACAAGTATTTTGAAGGCGAACACTCTATAAATCGGGAGAGAAAGGTTTTAAATGTTTTTCCCTCTGTAGGAAAAATGCAGTTTTGCTAAGCGCAGAAAAGTGCTTAAGGAAATCGTTGCTTCAAGTACTGCTTTATTTTATAGCCCTATGATACAAAAAGATCGTCTGACTGAGTTTGTTTTAGAAATATTTACTCTCTCGAAAATCTTAGAAGGGAAAATAAAAAAATTTGTCTATTATCCCGAGTTGTCTTTCTGAAAAGAGATATTAGCTCTTTCCTCTCTCAACGAAATACGTTTTTGAGATTTTTCCGACGAACCATATTTGCCACAAAGGAAATTGTAAAGCCTCTTTATAGTATTATTTCAAGAAGAAATATGACGTAAGAACTCGCGTGAGCCATCCAAATCGTCGGTTAAACTCACCCCAATGGTCAAGGTGTCAATGAAATTTGGTGTTCTTCCAAGGCCAAAAGTCGTGTACGGTAAATTCAGAGAGAAATGAGCGCTCTGCGGCAATTGAGCGGCGATAGCGCTACGGGGACTTCCGTCCTGGGTTGTAGTTTTGTAGGCGATCGAGGGTCCAGGTAAATTGGTACCGTAGGTACGTTTCTTCTTGCCCAATGTACCGGGCGATATCGGATATTTACTATTGGTCAATCCCGTCAGTACCATAACCTTTACGAAGTTGGCATCGTAATCGAGGCTGTTCTTGAAGGCGGCGGTTCTATAACCCCCACTGCTCTTGTCAAATTCCACGAGTATAACGTCGAGTATGCCATCCTGATAGAAGTCGTAGAAGACGGCCATCACACTCTCGTTAACAAACGGACCCAGGGCGCTCCATCGGACCTCAAACGTGCGATTGAAATCGCCGCAAATGTCGCACGGCGTATTGAGAAGAAGGAAGGATCGTGTCCGCGATGTGGCGGGATCGCGAGGATGCGATCGCAGCGTCGCCAATAAATCGGGATATCCGTCCATATTGAAGTCACCACCCCGCAACGTAATGGTGTCGGTGTACAAACGAGAAGACATTTTGTTCGGTACAAAGCCCCAAACAAGGTGGTCGTTGTCACGGAATTTTATGTCCAGATTGTGCCAGGCACCGCCGCTATGAATCATTATCGCGCTTGATTCGCAGTCGTTGTTCAAACAAACGGGCAGGACCAGCTGGATCTTGCCAGTTAACTCGACGTCGAGATATAGCGACTGGCCAATGTGGCCAGTCAAAGACGTGCCGGTGCTCGCGTTGAAAGGTAGGTCGATCGTGTGATTGAATGTGAAACCATTCGGAACACCTCGCCACACTTCGAAGTACTTGTTGGTTGTCACAACAAGATCAGGCAAGAAATCACCGTTTAGATCCAAAAAAGCATTCGCATGTGGTTTCCTGATCGGGAGGAGTGTGGGAAGCTCGAGGCTCGTCTCCATCGGTATCGCCTTCGGGGCTGTACGATTTTTATTAAAGATCCAGAATGTCCTCTGATCTTTGGTGTTGAGACCAAAGAGATCGATTATCATATCTTGATTATAGTCCACTGTTAATGGCTGGCCGTGCATCTCTACAAAAGGATTTGTCTCATTGGGACAATTCATTTGGCCGTTGCCGCCCCATACCACATGAGCTCGCATTGCGTTTGCCTGCCTGCTGTAAGTTGTCACCAGCACATCCATAAAGACATCCCCGTCAAAATCTCCGGGTACTACGCTCGTTACATTGTCAATGAATGTACAGCTCAGATTTACATTTGGCTGGAGAAGGGGCTCTTGGTCCGAAGCTAGAAGAATTTCCAATGTCCTGCGCTCTTTGCGAAGCACGAACACATCTGTCAGCTCGTCCGAGTTGAAGTCGCCGAATGCCGCTGGCATGCCGTCAAGTACATCTCCAAATACAACTCGTGTTATATCACTGCACAACGCAGACGACAATATTGTTCCAAGGTACACGACGATGATGAATTTCACAAACATGTTGATCAGCGCTTGACTCCTGTGTTCTGTTAAGTGAAATATTATGCATCATACACAAATTAAGTTTGTTCACAAGATTTCACATTGGATGAGCAAAAAACGATTATTTATTTTTCTCATTTTTAATCTACGGATTCTTCATAAGTGTCACGCGACACTAAACAAGAATGCCATACCAATCCAATACTCGTTAGTACGTTTGTTGCAGAAATAAAATTGTTAAAAGTCTCACTAGTGTGGACTGTGAGCTCGATCAGCATATTAAATGTGAACACGTAAATCATCGTAATAGTCAATATTTTTTAAATTTAAGCAGATTACTCCTTAAAAATGTAACGAAAGTTCGGTATAAAGTTGAATTACCTATTATTGAAGTAAATATTACGAAGAGGCGACCGCGATTATTATTTAAGACTAACTCTGCTCGGCATCATTATCGTTCTTTATGTTCACGATACATTCTTTACGTTTCGATGTTATTGAACACTTGTTTCTCTTAGTAAACCGAAAAAAAATGTCTCATCAACTTAATCGACTTAATCTAAAAACGTCAATATAAAATCAGCTGTTAATGCATGGATGCTAGAGTGGGAGGAGTCCGAACTATACATTTCAAAGTGGCTACAACAAGGTGGCCACACAGGGATGGCGGCACTATCTCTAAGACCTCGAAAAGTAAGCTGCGATGTAAGAAGTAAGCTGATGAGCGATGAGCAATATCCAATGAGAGCTCTGCTTTTCTGAACGTCACATCCGTCGCGAGCCTCCTCGTGACGTCGCTCGCGGAGTTGACCAAGTTTCTACTTTTGTCGCTCGCGACCAGCCCCCTGGCACTGCTGGGTCTACCGTGTCTCGTTATTGTCGCCACGTAAACTAACCCACCATGCAGCGCTAGTAGTCACCCGCATGAATGCTATTTTATTATATTGTGGTTAATCTACTTACATCCTTGCGGGTAGTCACGCCTTTACGCGGGGACAGTTTCCCCCGCGTCGCTCTCTCACTCACTCACTCTTCACGCTCTTCCGCGGGGACAATCTCCCCGTGTTGCATTTCCGCGTACCGCACGCTGAACTTATGTCCTCTATTTTGTCCGGGGCTTCAATGTAGGCCCCGCACCTTTATCACTGGCTCGATAGATATTTAGGATTTTAGAGAATAATATGGTTTTCTAAAGTAACGATCAATGCCTCTATGCGGGTCCGCCGGGTCGCTACCCAGGTCTTACTACACCGCCGCGAGTATGTCATTACCTAACTACGTTACTAGTAAAGACTGACGTCTCTGTGCGGGTCCGCCGGGTTGCTAGCCTGGACTTATTACACCGCCGCGAGGACCGCTGTTACTAGGAGTTTTTTCCGACTCCAGGAGCGAACCGTGGACAAATCGGAACTGTTCGACTTCACCACCACCGAACCGAGGTAGGCTTCTTCGCCATTGGATTGATGGGGGTTTTTGTCGACGTCCACGGAAAATATTTGCCCGCTCCCGGAGTCGGACGGCAGAAACTCCAAGGCCATGGAGTGCCTAGGGTTGCCAACCGGCCGGTATTCCGCCGGCCCAGCCGGTAATTTTGGTCAAAGGCCGGCGTCGTCATTTTTTGCACAAGGCCGGCAAAAATCAGTCGACCAGGAATTTTACTTTTTTTTTCAAATGACATCGATAAAAATTAGAAAAAAAAATTATTTTCAACGAGCAGTGGCAGTGAATGATGATTTTTTTTTCTCGACCCGTCTGTTACAGTCACAGCTTACAGCCACTTTTTACTGGCGCCATCTGCATGTAGCGCTATGAGGCTACAAGTACAAGAGTACAAGTACAAGAGTACAAAACCCAAGTGTCCAGATGGCGTTGCAGTCATCGTGCCTATTGCCGTATTCACGTTATTTACATTCGTGAACATTGTGACGAAGCATGCATAGCAGTAGTCTTAGCACTAGCAGTAGGTTTGTTCGCGCTAGCTACACTTTCTACACTTTGACCAGATACAGTAATAGAAAGTCCACTGGAGGTGTAAGAAGTGTAGAAAAGTGTAGCTAAAACGAACAGACCCAGTGTCAAGTGTTTAGTGTAGCTAAAAAAATAAACCGTTTTTTAATTCTGCCGTGCGAGCGAAAGTGATATAATTGAAGAGATGGAGAAAAGTGAGAGTGACGTTTAGAAGGGTTCGCCGAGTAGAAGTCAAAATATTCATTGATGAAAATATAACCTTTAGCATGGGCTCTTATGAGAGACTACCGGAAATTGTGATTTTTACCAATAAATATCTGAGTTTTCGTTCAAAAATTCATTACAACCGTGCATATGAAATCAAGGAAGATTTATCCAAATTTTCAACAAAATCTTACGAAAACGATAGAACGATAGAACTACCTTAATCTGTAATTCTTCACGGGTATATAGCCCGCCTTCCCCCACCTTTCCGACCGGCCGGCAAAACATATTCTGAATGTTGGCAACCCTAGGAGTGCCCGATCTGCGGATTTCGCGATCAGGCGATCCTTAATCAACGAAACCCGACAGGGTGCATCCGGCCGCACTCGAGCGGGCGGTACCTGACACCGCGCAGGAGCATCGTTACAAAAGTACAAAAAGTACAAAAAAAAAAAAAGTCCACCGTGGGACCGGACGTAACAGGGGACCCAACTGTTGCGGCTACCTCTTCTATTTCGCTGTCTTTCTCATTGTTGCAAACTCATAATAGCAATTAATAATTCATTAAATTAAGCGGTGACCCAATTAAATAAACCAACTAAGAAAATAAAAACAGAACACAAACGTAGCCTTGACTGTCGTGGATTGGAAATATGTTTCAGAAAAGGGTATCCAGTTGATTAATTTTTTTCACCGATACGAATGAAAGTTTGAAAAAAATGCCCTATGCAATATTACTCTTTATGTGGCTTGTGAATACAACTGCACTGGAGAAAAAAAGGAACTTGTCAAAAAATTGCAGTTGTGTTTGCAAGAAAAATAGCTTATAAATTATGCTCCATTTTCTGCTTATTACTCCAGGGAGAATGAAGCGTAAAGGTTATGTTTCTCATGAACTGAACTACATGCATGAAAAAAGAAACTGAAGGCTAGCCCTAATGACGGTCGATTGGGGGCAATATTGGAAATAATTCTACCTTGGGCTGTGAAGAAAACAATTTCGTGAAGATTTTCTCAATATTACAAAACACAATAATATTAAACATGAGCCTCAAAGTGGAGCACAAAGCCACATCGAAATCATATTCTTTTATTATTTGTGCGCATGCGTTAAGTTTGGACTATTATAATTATGAGACGTTATCGTCAGGAGAGCTGTTAGTGACACGATCTGGAACTATTGCGAGTCGGATTTTTTAAGACGCTGGAACTACGTATTAGCCTATGCTGTTGTTACGTCCCAGCCTTCAATTTTTTTACTCTGCCCCAAAAAATTATGATTGCACACGTGCACGATAGCGGCACCCTCATTTTTCGACCAAAGTTATATTTTGTAAACTTTATAGACGCGATAGTCAAAATATGCCACTAGACCCAGAACGGGCAAGCGACTTGCATCCGGTCCCACACACTAAATCACCGATAGTATATAATTTACGAGCGAATGTGCTCCAAGCGAGAAACTCACTTAGGAAAATTCCCGAATAGAAAAAACGCAAGACCAAAGCGAACAGAAACTCTCACTCCAAATCCCAAATAGACCGCCACGGAAAACTCGCCCGTAACTCCAGACGGTCGTAAAACAGGCCCTTAGCGAGAATTATGAGAACACGTGCGCTAAGGCCGATTCTTGGAAATAGAGCAGCGATTGCGTCTATCTCAGCCACGACCCAATAAGAAATCCAGAATCATGCTCCCGTACTCCGCTAACCAATCACGAAAATTAACGTAACTTTTACGACCGATTATCCAATTCCTAAAAAACGCATCATAAGGGAATGCACTCTCCCAAAAAACTCCTTCTCCTCCCAAAACCGAACTCTCGTCGTTTTTGTAAGACGAAGGACCGTCACTCTGTAATCAGTCTCCGAATCGAAAAGTCGACACTCAGATAAGACTCTGTCCGCGTAACCGTCTAACATATTTTTCAATCAACTGTACGGGTCTTATATTTAACCGGTAGATATATACATACAAGTGTGTTAATAAACTCTATTTGTGAATTGAGAGAAATACTCACGAGAGTAAGTTATTCGATCAAAGTATCGGGCGAACCTCAACCTCAAACCAAAACACGCACCTTAAATCGTCTAAATCTAATTGTTATTAAATTGTGTTCGGAAACTCGCGCGGACACCAATTAAGACTCACAGCGCAATCCACCTCTCTTCAAAATTCGCGCACAAACTCGGCAACCTCGCGAGTCCATTCTACATCTCCCTCCGGGACGTAACACTGTGTCCACTCCTTCTCTCTAGTCTTCCTGTGCGCGACCACGGCGAGCTCACGATGACCCACCCTTCATCGCGGGTCGGCATGCGCGCCTGCGGCCGCGCATGCGCAATACAAATGAATGGCCGGGAGGGGTGACCTTCGTTCAAAAACTTCCGGTCGCTTTTGCCTGCATCATTGTTAATCACCACGTGTTAGCTGTAAGGCCCGTATTCACAGTCGAATCGTAAATATAAGTTCGGTCATAAGACTTGATTTTTTTAGCAATATTGCTTGGAGTCGCACGCGATCCACTCGGTTCACTTGACTCGTTGGCTGCCATGTTGCAACTGTCACGTCTGGCCACTTCCGCTCCAGTCGCCCGCGTCGCCCAAAATGCGGTCCACTTGTATTTTTGCCCGTCGCGCACGTGAGCATGTGCCAGTTAGTGGGTCAGAAAATCTTTCGGTCGCGGTCGTAGGCGCTGCGGGCGTTAAGTGGACCGCGCCTTATATGGTCGCAAATAAAGGTTATTACGACAATCGCGCCATAAAAACATAAGTAAACACCTTGGACCCATTCGCCGCTAACAGGTAAAGGGGACAGTACTTCCCCTTGTAAGTGGCGACGCGTAGCGGCGCCTAGTGAATCGAAGAGTGGAGCTGATAATGGTGCCTACCCCCACCACGAAAATTTAACTTCGTTGCAAGACTTGTATGTGAGACCGTGGACTAGGGTAAAGGAGTGAAAACTCCATCGGAGATAAGCAGTGAAAGACGGCCCCAAAATCCCGAGTTATAGCTGATCGCAAGGGGCGCTGGGATCGCAATTCTCCGATGTATAGTAATACTCATAGCTAAAGGTTCTAGGCATGCGCATGTAGCCGACGGAAAGCTAAGCAAGAGAGTATATCTATATATACCGGAAAGCCGTTGTCAACGCCAGCTGTAAACTCTTATTTTCCTTGATTTTGGAGCCACATTGCTAGCACACAGTGTCCACTCCCTTACTCTAGTCTCCCTGATTGTGAGCATGGAGCCTAGATACCAGGAGGTTCAGCGCGGCCTTTCAACTCGTCCCCAAAACGGGAACGAGAAAGGATGGCACTGGGTGCTCCGGCACCTATATGTATATAGATGTACGCTAAACATGGGTGCGATCTAAGCAAGATCACAGATGATGTACTTAACCCTCATTCGTGTTAAGGGATAACACCACTCTAGGATTCTGGAAAGACGTTTTCTTGCCTCAAAATATTTTGGTGTCATAAAAACAATATGCAATTGGTCCGTAGCGATTTTTTTCACCACTTTTTTCAATCTCGGAAGACGGATTACTCGACCACCTTTGCATGCATAGATTTGAAATTTTGATAGCAGCTTCACAATTACATTCTCTATGGGAGTACGTAGCCGTTTATTGATTCAGTGTAAACTTTTTTTTATAAACAATTTACTGCTTTTTTGGCAAAAAATCGATTTAGTTCCTTCGAAGTGCGCTATTTTTTCAAAATTTGAAAGTAAATTTCTAGGTAGTCCCATAGCTAATAATATATAAATTATCATTTTTTTGTTTTTGTTTCAGGTCTTATACTTTACGAGAAAACCGTTGTCTCGTGAAGCTATTTGTAAAAAAAAACACGTTTTTCTAGACGGGCTCTATCGCCGCCATTTTGAGTTTGAGATCTTTTCTCGCTTTTGAGTTGTTTTCGAAGCATCATGAGGAAATTATGAATCGGCGGATATTTCGTCGCTTGATGACACGACCGGTCTATCGTGAGTTTTTAAACTCATCCGATCACTTTCACCTTGTTGACCAATATATTATAATACTATATATGTAGGTGCCGCTGCACCCCAGCGCCATCACTTAGACACATTTTTGGGAACGCTTTTTTCAGCGCCGTTGCCTTGCCGCTGAACCTCCTGGAATCTGGGCTCCATGATTGTCAGCTTGACCCACCAGTGGCGTAGCATGGATTTTTGCCGCCCGGGGCCAACCCTAAATTTGCCCTCCCCCCTATTTTGGCAACAAAGTAAAATAGCGGCAAATAAGTTTGTGATAATCTGTCAATATTTCATAAGGATTAAAAATAAAAAGTCTTTCTTAAATTAAAATTTTATTCCACGTGTTTTTTACAACGCGAATTCCTTAATATAATGGTCAATGTTGATTTGTACCTCTTGTTCGATTGCCAAGATACCTAGATTTGTTAGTCTCAACATTGACATTGTAGATCTTAAGTAATTGTTTATCAATTTCAATTCCGAGAAGCTTCTCTCACAACTAGCATTACTGATAGCCACTGCAAGGAACAATGTTAGGTAACCCTTCTTCAAGTTTGGACTCAAAAATAAACATCAATAAGCTTAGTGGCCCGGAATCCATAAGTTCTTCTTTGCAAACTGTTGTAGTTACGAAAGCTCGTAGATGTATTGTCGAAGCTCCTTCATTGCGAAGTCGCCTCGTAGTTTTGGATATATATTTTTTGAATGAAGGATGGAGGGTGAGGTTTTTAACGAAATGAAAAACATTCGCGTTTGAGCCATCGTATTTTCTACGTTTATTGGCTCTTGTAGGAATAGCCTTGCGGCGTAAAAACCCACGACGATGTGACGATTGTGTATTTGTGTATACAGGGTGACAATTTCGGGATGGCCACCTATTTTTAAATCCATTTGGGCGGATACTTCGAATCAGTTAAGGTGCGCTTTTGGAATAGTTTTTCGGGAACTTTTCGAAAAAAAATATAGGGCTCATGTGAAAAAAAATAAATTTCATGGAAAAAAAGAAAAATTTGTTGAAAACAAATAAAAATGGCATTCCGCGCCGGCCGAAGGGAAGTCGACTCGATTTTGAACACGGAAGATCCGAATAGAAGTGGGTCGAAAAATGTTATCACTGAGAAAAACAATATCAAAATTTCGAAATCGCACGATAGTTCAAACGTTGAGTTTGACTTCCGCAGTATCTCGAGAACGGCGGGACCTGCGAACGGATTCAGCGGAGAGAGAAGGCGCTGGAGCTTCCGCTGCTGTATTCGCGTCGCGGCTGTCATGGGGACGCAAACGTCACCGAGAAACGTCAAGCCGCAGCTGACGTTTCGAGAAGTCAAATGTGTTCACAAATAAGCATTTGTGAGCAAATTTTTCAGGTATTTTTAGGGTCATACTTGGCGCTAAGATAAAAAATGGAGCGATTAAAAAAGCTTCATTTTTTTTCGTCTTTCCACATCGTCGACGGGCTAAAAAAATGCTCTGCGTCAATTAATGCTAATTCTTTGGCTTCATTTTGGTATATTTTGCTCATTGTACGATCACTTGTTGCTGAGATCCCGCCAATAGAACGAAAATTCAGCTCTGGCGTTGATCATCGATATTTCTTGAAGTAATGATCGGACAGCGAACGGAAGGTGGGTTTCAGAAACTCGAATAACTCCTCTATAAGTTCCTTTTGGTATTGGAACGAAAACATTTTTGTAAGCTAAATATTGTTTTGAAAAAATTTGAAAAAATACTTTTTCCGCCGTTTTGGAAAATCCACCACCAGCTTGCAAATATTGCGAAAACTATCGATATTGCCAGGTATTTTTTGAGCCGAATACATGGTTAAGATGAAAAAAACAGTTCGTTATTTTTCTCACTACTTTTGTTTGCATGTAATTTTGCATTAAATACTCATCACATCTCACAAGCAAAAACGAATTGGAAAGTTTTGATTTTTTTTTAATCGTTATTCATTGAAAAATCGTATGGCGATGCGTGTTAAAATGGTGTATGAAGATTTGCTTGGGGGTATCAATTCAATTTAATGCAACCAATGTTAACTCGCTAATTATAGCATGCGAACAAAAAAATCGAATCAACGCTGAACAGATGATGATTTTATAAAATTTTCTACACATTTTGGAACAAAAAAGAATTCACATTATCGGGGGAAAGATTTGTTTTTTTTTCGTACAATTTCCCATTAACTATTCAATAAATATTTTTAAAAAACCAATTTTTTATTTTCATCTCACTGTTTACAAAATTGTACGAAATGATCATCTGCGATTCCGTTGTTTGCATGCTATAAGTTAGCAAGTTAAAAGGAGGTGCATTAAATTAAGTTGATACCCTCAAGCGAATCTTCATACGCCTTTTGTACACGAAGAGCTATACGATTTTCCAATCGATAACGATTGAAGAAAAAAAAATTCAACAGAGAAATTTATTTTCTTTCGTAAGATTTGATGAGTGGTTAATGCAGAATTACGTGCAAACTAAAGTAGCGAGAGCGATAACAAATTTTTGTTTTCATCTTAACCATCGTCATTTGACGTCTAAGGAGAAAGAAGTGTGCCCCTTTAATTTTGCATGAAAGTTTGTGGACTCGGGTAAAAAAACGGATAAAAATAAATAAGTTTTTAGGCATGCTTTAAGCTCAAAAAAATCCTGGAAACATTCATCATTTTCCCAATATTTGCAAAGTTGTGGTAAATTCTCCAAAACGGTGGAAAAGGTCATTTTTTAATACTTTTTCGAATCAATATTCAGCTTGAAAAAATAAGGTTTTCTCTCAAATAGCGAAAAGGTTTGATAGAGGAGTTTTGCGAGTTTCCGAAATTCACCTTCCGTTCGCTGTACGATGATTAGTTCGTGAGATATCGATGATCAAAGAAAAAAAGCCGAATTGTCATTCAATCGGCGACATCTCAGCGACGAGTGGTCGTACAAAGAGCAAAAGAATACGAAATTGAAGCTCAAGAATCCCGCTAAAAGACCCAAGCTTTGATTCAGGCAGGAATTTTTTTAGCCTGTGGACGATGTTGAAAAACTTTTTGAAAAATGCATTTTTTTAGTTGCGCTATTTTTTTGCTCACTGCCCAGTCTGACCCTAGAAAAATTCTTCCCAAGATTCTTGAACTAGATATTTTAAGCTTTGAAATGCTTTTTATTTTTCTCCGAAACAATGATATTCTACGAAGACAATGACTGTAAAAAATCACTGAAAAAATTGTGAAATTTTCTGCTCCTTCAATTGTTTTGCTAAGTGTATTATAAGTAAAATTTTGCGCGTTATGTGGTGACTCGTCTTCACGATCATTTCCAAGGCAAAAGTGAGATGGTTAAGATGTAACTCGGTAGCGACCATTTTCTTTATCGTTAGGTAGAAGCAGCCAATATGTGGTGCTCTTTCTTCTGATCGTGCATGCAGTTGGCTGTTGCTAGCTAGTGACAGCGAAAACTGTCGGTACCGTATTGGCAAGTCTATTTCGTCATTATGATAATATTCAACAGGGAGCTGAAACCGTTTGATAATGTAGAGCTTCAACTACATGGTGGATTTAGATTTTCCGGCTTTAAAAATATCTATTATGTCTAGTTTAGCAAATCTCGGTTTTTCAACAACCTTAGTACGCAACTTTCCTCCTATATAACAATCTTCCAACACGCGAGCAGCAAATCCATGATCACCGCACTTTCGTTCGGCCATCTCCTCAAGAGCACAAGAGTACAAGCATTAAGGATGGTGAGTCCCAAATCGCAAATGATAATAACATTCTGAAAAATAGGTACGTTTTTGTATGAAGTATTTCAGAGGTCGTGTAAAAGTTTCACGACAATTAGGAACCCGCTATTGAACAATTAAAATTCGCAAATTAACTATTGTCTTATGGAAACCGATGTAACTTTGCAATAAGTTTTTCTTTCACCTCTCAACCTTGTAATATCTACAATATACTGACAGCAACGGAAACAAAACGAAGTTTATTGATAATTTTTTTTTTACTTTTTTTAAAAGTTGTTTATTGAGCAATTAAATTGCTATTTATTGAGCAATTAACATTAACATGTTTCATAGGGACTCAACGTCCTTGAGGAGTAGTCAGACATTTTTTTTTTTTTAAGCATTTCAACCCGTTGAAAATTGTACTCATACGACATGCGACCCAGTGAAACCGCGGAAGCATCATAATTACAGTGCGATCGCGGAGGGTTAATGGAGAGAATCTTACCTCCTTAATGGAGATGTTAAAGTATGTTGGGCCTGTAATTGGATTTTTCTATGAAAGATTCTGTCATATAAATGCGTAGAGAAGCATTTCGATACGAAAATATTAGTGTTACGCATAGCCTTAAACATGAAACATGAAAAAATATTAAATAGCAGCTTACAGGAATATTTTTGATCAACGAATACATTTTAAAGACAGGAAACATGACCTAGATAAAAAAAATTATGTCAGGGGGTGCTTTACCTCTTTAAGCCTGCTGACTGGAAAAAAGGCGCAATACGCAAACTTGAGTTTAGTTTCTTCTTTCAAGTGATACCTCGTTTTATCTAATTCCATCCAAGTGCGGCGTGAGAAAAAGGATACATTACTCTAAGTGTGGACATTAGGAAAAACGCAAATAGAGGGTTCGTTCACCACTTCATATAATTTATTCTCAACAGCTCTATAGTGGTTTTATCATCGACTTAGATTACAACAATTTCCGTTTTTGTTTAATTCCGATCGGTGGACCACTTTCAGGTGAAACTGCAAAATCATCCCCCGACACGCTCTTTTTGAAGATGCGGTTTCCCTGCTGAAGACCGTTTTCCACAAATAAAAAACCCATCGCTGATAGTTTGAAATGTTTTAACATATATTTTATGTTCAACAAAAGTGCAAGCGGACGGTTGAGTGATGTTCCCGCTATAACAACGCAACAATAGCGTACGCGCTTTTAGTTGCGCACGGTTTCTTTAAATCGACCCCGCTTTTTCGTTAATGCGTCTAAGCACATCGACGAAATAATATGCCGGCTAGTTTTGAGAAATTGTTTTGGTGCTCTGTAACCATGTCAGAGATCAAAGCTCGCGACGATCGGCATTTGTTTACCGATCGGCTCCTTGCGGGCAATCATCATCAACGTACCGATGCAATGGCTGAAGCTAATAAACTGCGGATGCATCGATGCTTGACAGATGACAATTATGCCCGAAGTGTGGCTCGCTACCGTCAGGAGTACGATGACCATACGCCTTCCCAGCAAATCTTCCGACGGGAAGTTAATCTTGTAAGACGTACGCGTCAATTATTTTGAAAAAAAAAACTTTATTAGACTCGCCGAGACCATCGTGAGGCATGGCACGTTGAAAGCCCCGGAGGTGCCGCGAAGGAAGCCGGTGACCGACGAAGTGCGGGTCCCCGTTCTGCATGCCATCGAGGAAAACCCCGTGCAGAGCGCACGATGCCTCGCTCGTACGTTAAGTAAGCTCGTCTTCATATTACGAAAAATTGAGAGAGAGAGAGAGAGAGAGAGAGAGAGAGAGAGAGAGAGAGAGAGAGAGAGAGAGAGAGAGAGAGATTGATCGATCGATCGACCGACCGACCGCCCGACCGACCGACCGACCGACCGACCGATTGATTGATTGATTGATTGATTGATTGAGTTTATTATATCCTAGTAAGCTTTTGGACAATTAATTATAACATACAATATGGTGAGTTGCAATCACAATGATGAGATAATATCAACTTACAACTCATAGATATAACAGAAGTGTAAATATAACAGGAGGAAACTACAAATAACAGTTTTATCGACATATATGGCTCATACGGTAATTTTCTAATCTAAACGCTACTTGGAAACATCCCAGAGCAGATGCTACAGCAATTCGGATTGGAATAAATAACCTCTTAATCGGATTTTAAAGATTTCAAGGTTACTCGATTCAGTGACATTAATCGGTAGTGAGTTCCACAAATAAGCCGCAGACAATCCAAACGATGGTTGCAATGTCACCGTTCTACAGTATGGAATAGCAATGGTTTCAGGCATTCTCCTAGTGGAAGTGCGCAAGGACGGATCTCTGATTGGTACGAGCTCTCGGAGATATTGTGGTACCGGGAGGTGAAGAATTTTGTAAGCAATCAAGCCTAAGAAATAAAGCTGCCTATTTTTTACGGAAAGCCACTTTAACTGATGACGATATGGCGTAATATGAGTATCACGTCTGAGATTAAATATAAAGCGCACACAACAATTTATGATCCTTTGCAGTTTAGTATTAAGTTCATCCGAGAGGTCGTGGTAAACTAGACAGCAGTAGTCCAAATGAAGGAAAATTAACGCCGTTACTAGAGTCGGGTTCTGAGCTCTGTCGATAAGGCATCTTGTGATATTTCAATCTAAAGAGAACATTATGCACTTTCTGGGAGATGGATGCAACTTGATGACGCCATGACAGATTACCAATGATCCAAATGCCTAGGTTGCATGCGTTGGAATAATAAGGGATAATAGTATTGTTAACTAAGATGGGTGGACAAGTTTGGAGATTAATTTCGCGAATAAACACCGAGTTACCAATGATTACGAAGTTCATTCGGATAACAATGGAGATAAATTTGTGTATCGTCCGCAAATATCATTGAATTAGAATACCGAAGATCACAGCATATATCATTAATATATAAAGAAAAAAGTAACGGTCCCAGAACAGAGCCCTGAGGGACACCTCTGGTAGAGGGTAACCAATCAGAGCATCTTCCCTGGTCATCCATTACTACTTGTGATCTGTCTGTGAGATAGGAGTAAAACCAATATATCGTCTGAGTTGAGAAACCGAAAGATCTAAGTTCTAAGAGTAGTTGTAGGTGAGGTACTGTGTCAAAAGCGTTACTGAAGTCAAATAAAACAAGAACGGTCAGCATCTTCTGGTCGATACCACGACGTATATCATCATTAACTCTCAAAAGTGCTGATTGGGTATTATAGGATTGTCTGAACCCCGATTGGCGATCATTAAGAAGGTTATGGTCATCGATGAACGATGTAATTTGGGAGTAAACAATACGTTCCAATACCTTCGAGAGCTCAGGAAGATTCGCAATCGGTCTGGTGTCAGCCGGACTACGAGGAGATTTTATTTTTAAAAGTGGCCTTATATACGCTCGTTTCCACAAACGGGGAAAATACGAAGTTTGAACTGACATGTTAAATAGAACTAATAGGAACGGCGAAATAGATGATTTAGCTTTAACTATGGAGAATGGAGAGAGACCATAAGAACCTGCACGAAGCGATGATGATACTGTAGAGCTAAGGTGTTTGTCGATAACTTCAGCAGTGATTGGCGAAAAAGTAAAAGAAAAAGAAGGGTGCGGCTGAGGAACTAACCCAAGAGCTTCAGTAAGTTCCGCAAAAGAAAGCTTATTACCATCTCCAGAAACTGATGCATAGTAGGCATTGAGTTGGTTCAGACTAAAAAAGCTAAGCGGAGTTGATACATTCGACTTTATGAGACCCAAATTGGCGAGTTCCTTCGACAGTCGGGGTGGTTCATCAATGCTGCTAATTTTGGTTAACAAAAATTGATCTCTTGCTCGACGCATCTGCTCAGTAAGGTTATCCCGGTAGCGGCGGTAACGATCATAAAGATCACGACTGTTAGTACGTTTCGCACGCCTAAATAATATATTACGCCCACGAATCTTCTCTTTGAATTCCGCTGTGAACCACGGCGTAGCAAATTTTCTGGGCGCGAATTGTTGTACCGGTGCATAAGAGTCTAGTGTTGCTTGAGTGGTATGAGTGAGAGAGATAGATAATTTGTCAACGTTGCTGGGAGTGTTCTCCCAATCAGAAACGTTGTCCAGACAGACAGATAGAGCAGTAGCGATACTAGCACTAAACGCAGGAACGCTAAAGTTTCTGAGACAGCGCCGCGAAATAACCCGCGACGATCTTTGAGGAATGCCTAATATGTCAGTCATTTGGAGAAGATCATGACCGGCTATGAATGGAGCCGATGATTTCGTGACCGAACGTAGTTTATCTTCAGAGTCAATTATAAAGACATCTAGCCACGAGTCACAATATGAAGTATGGTACGTCGCTTCGGTTGGGACTAAATAGAGGGCGTGCGATTTAATAATATCGGTAAGGACTTTGGCCTCATAACCAAGTGAAAGTAAATTACAATTCAAATCGCCAGCGATAATAATATTTTGATAAGCATGATTAAACCTATTGAAGTTAGTTAGAAATTCAGTAAAAAATAAACCTTTTGGTCTACGGTATATTGACGCAAGTAGGACCGATTTTCCATTCGCTATAAAAATATCTAAAAGTATATATTCCGGTGAGTTTGAAAAAACTGGAGGTGACATATCAAGTATGGTGGCACGGAATGAGTTCCTTAAATAACAAGCGACACCACCGCCTATTTTATTTTCCCGATCATAGATAATAATAAAAAAGCCATTAATAGCAATGAGATTGTCGGGAATACGCGAGTGAAGCCATGTTTCAGAAACAGAAATAATATGTACCGCATTTTCTTGGACATAGAGCCTGATTTGATCTATGTGCGCTAGAAGAGAGTTTGCGTTAAAATGGCAAATCAGTAGTTGAGGATCAGTATTCTGAGGAGCGAAAGTGATAACTGGGTCGGCAGGCTCACTGGGCTGACAAGGGGACAGTACGGCAGTCGGATTTTTGTAATTTTTCGTACTCATGGTACGTGAAGTTCAGCGCTCGAATATTAATATCCCAAAGCAATCCGATGCCATATTCAGAAATTTTCGAGAAAATTGACTTTGAAGTTTTCGAGCGCACTCTTATCCCACAAAGATGCAACGATATTCGAACCGGGCTCGGGGCGTACCCGGTAGCGCTCGAGTCTAGTAATCGCGGGATCGCTGGTTCGAGTCTCGCTTCGAAATTTTTTTTTTTTCATTTTTTTTTTTAATTCGCATACCTCCGTCATTTAAATATCCCGATAAATTTTTGTTGTATATAATCACATATTATTATATATAATTAATATAATATATCTATATATGTTTATATATGGACAAAATCCATATATAGTTATTCATGTACGAAATTCATTATAGTTATACATAATTATATATTTTCTCATATATGATCATATATTATTTATATATAACAATAGGTGATTATTTATAAAAAAAAAATAAATATTCCCGGGATAAAAATCATAAAATCTATGCTAATTCATATATATGTAATTATCATTGTCAATGATAAATGCAAGTCTTATTTTTGATTATCTCTTGCTTGAAATTGCGAATAGGGGACGTAAAAATATCCAGTAATAATATTTACATAAACTCCCTTGTAGATTAATAGGAATATAAATAGAAGAATAAATGTTGAAATATCTAAATATAACGCTTGCTTTGGCCACCGTCGATATTGTGAATAACAGTTCTGCGTACATCGTTTACCTTTGTCCTGATCAACTACCTGCGAAGCGGGCACAGCTGCTTGTGCACAAAAGATTTCTGGGTTTGTTTGGGTTTGTTTGGGTTTGTTTGGGAATTCCAGAACGGGTGGAAGGGATACGGCGTCTTCTGCAAGGAATGCCTGTTTGATGTAGCATTTGACCGTTGATTTTCGGAGTAGCAAGTACTGTTTTTCGGCCTGGTGCACGATTTTGTAGAATATGCGATGAAAAAAAGACCAAAATGTCGGGCGTGGGAGACGACGAGGTGCCTGGGCCTTCGACGGCACAAGATGATTTTGAATATTCTTTGTGCAGTGAAGTTTCAAAATTACGATTGAAGGATGCCCTCGTATATTACGAGCAAATTCTCACACAAAATAATCTTGTGGCACCAACACCATCGGAGGTAATTACTGAAGAGGGAATGTTACAAGCAGAAGACTTGTTCCATTATACAGGACAAACTTTACACGAAAAAAAGTTTGTAACGGATGAAGAACTAATTATGCTTGATGAATTGGACGAAGAATACGCTTTTGACGAACCTGCATCTGACAACGAAGATTCTTCTGAAAATTATGAGCCAGAGGAGAAAAGGGCGAAATCGTACACGGACAATATTCCGCTGGATTAGAAATGGAAAGTTTTCAATATAGTTCGAGCACATCCGACATGGAGCCTAAAAGTTCTGCAAAAAAACGGGTGCAGCTGCTTAAAGCGCATGGAGGAATTGCCAAAATGGGAAAAACATGTAAAAAGCGGAGGAACCATGACAGACCAATACGCGACCATCGATTCGTGGACTTACGATCGCTTTGAGGAAGCGCGACAGAACAATCAACAAGTTACAACCCGGAACTTGCAGCAGTCGGCTTTATCGGCTGCAAGTCAATTTGAAAATTTTGATTTCAAAGCTTCCGATAGGTGGGATGTGAAATTTAAACGGAGACATCGAATTCGCCAAAGAAAAATCACGAAGTTTGTAACGAAAAGAGAAACCGCAACGTGGGATGAAAACCTGGATGCTGCAGAAGATTTTCGTATCCAGGCTCGTGATGTCATATCAAACTTGGGTCCCGATTTCGTCATTAATACAGACCAAACAGGTATTCAAAATTTGTTCTCATTTTCCATAATAAATTTAAGTAGACTTTCGTATATAGTATTTTCAATTTATTCCTTTTCTATTTTTTTCAGGATGCCAATACCAGTCGACGTTCGACAGAACTCTGGCGACCAAAGGATCTAAAGTAGTGCTGGTAAAGCGGCAGAATATGAATAAAGTCACCCATTCCTATACTGCGCAGTACTCTGTCACCATATCAGGAAAATTGTTGCCCCTGGTGTTCGTATGCCTACAAGAAACAACAGGTTCATTTGGCCCCAGAGTTCAAAAATCGGTCGACGAGTACCTAAAAAAATACGGAAACGTCATAGTCACGTCATCGAAATCGGGAAAATTGACTACAAAGTTATACAAAGATTCTTAATCAACGTTTTGAAACCCTACGTAAAAAAAGAAATGTTTTTCTTAATTATCGATTCCTGGGGAGGCCAAACCGATACCGTGATGTACAATGAGGTGTTTCGAAATGACAGGCGTCTGCCTACTTGCACGGTGCAGCTAATTCCACCAAAATGCACTCCATTAGTGCAACCTCGTGACGTGTATTTTTACCGCCAAGTAAAAAATTTCATACAGCGTCTGCAGAACTGCGCCTATCTGATTGAACAAGGACGTGAAATGAATCATAGAGAAGATTGCATAAAAATTCATTCTATTGTTCATCATCAGTTGTCTTCTCCGATCTTCAATAACATGATCAGATATGCGTGGTTTGCTTCGAAACTTTGCGATCAAAGAGAAATCTTCATGAACGTGAATGAAGTTTGTTTTCCGATCAATGTATTGAGAAAAAATTCCGAATGTAACAATGCAGCGTTTGTACGGTGGGCGAGATGCCGTGAAAATTACGGTTTTCCTTGTTTTTACGATGGTTATCACTCTGGCTCGTGTAACATTACACCCGATGTATAAAACAAACGAATACAGACCGAATAATAAAGTATTCAATTCCTTACCCGACGTTTTTCATTTTCATCCTAAAAATGTTGTTGGTTATAAATATTGATACTTGAAAATGTATGTTTATAATCAAGAGATAATTAAAAATATGACGCGTTTTTTCATTAAAAAAAAATAAAAAAATAAAAATTTCGAAGTGAGACTCGAACCAGCGACCCCGCGATTACTAGACTCGAGCGCTACCGGGTACGCCACGAGCCCTGTTCGAATATGGTTGCATCTTTGTGGGATAAGAGTGCGCTCGAAAACTTCAAAGTCAATTTTCTCGAAAATTTCTGAATATGGCGTCGAACTGCTTTGGGATATTAATATTCGAGCTCTGAACTTCCCGTACCATGAGTACGAAAAATTACAAAAATCCGACTGCCGTACTGTCCCCTTGTGAGTAAGTCAGATGAGATTTTCCAGGTCGTTCGTAATACGAATGGTTATCACCGGTTGCCCGTTTGATTTGCGCGCAAAAATTGAACCTCCCGCAGTCCAGGCGTATTTATAGTTTGACGTGCTTGACGTGCCCGAGCCTTGGTTTGTCGGAAAAGTTGATAGGTTTGGCTAGGAAGAAGCTCGTTAATGTAGATCTTGCCATTAATATTGTCTCCAAAAACTTCACGAGCAGTGAGTTCCCGTTTTGCACGTTTTGCACGTTTTGCCTTAATAATGGCATTGCGGACTGACTGAGATGTCAATGAGACCACAAGCGAGAACGATTTTGCAGAATCAGAGATTGAAGGAGTCTCAGGATCGTTGTTGGACTGCGATTTACGCTTAAGAAGTCTAACAGTCAAAATATGTCCCAAAAGGTCAGGCAAACCAAAGGCGACGAGAACCCTGACCAGAGCTCTCGAATCCTCATTGACAAGGGCGTTGGAAAGCCCTGCCATAACAATCTCGTCTGATCTGGATGCCTGTGAGTTAATTTGAGTCCTAAGCTGCGAAAGTTCATCGCGTAAATTCGTGTTCTCCTGTATTCATCGATTTTGGTGGAATGTTCCGCGACAGTAGCGATTAATTGGGGTAATGAGCTTAAGGTTTCATTAATCTTGCTATTCGTGTCGCGTTGTTCAGCGACGAAGCTCTAAAAATTTGAATCAGAAGTTCGAAGCATGCTAATATGGTGTCCAGAGGTGTACAAGATGAAGGGTACTATCCGTACTGACAGCGGTGGCATTACTAGCAGTAGACATAGACGGATTAGACATTGTACATTGATTTCTCTCGAACAACAAGGATTTATATTCGAGTAACTTAGAAGACTTTTTCACAAGCCTGGGTGGTACGCGCGTACACACACTCGGCAGGTAATCGTAATTCGAACAATCGATTTATGGCATTTAGCGCAATCAGACGGCATGAAGGAACGGTACGTTACCGACGGTAGTAAGATTAGCAACGATGACACATGTGACGGGCGCAATCAGACGTAGAGGATCGCTGCATTACCGACGAGAGAAGCGTTGGCGGTATCGATGGTATCAGTCGTATCGAGTCATAACCAGGAAAGATTGACATACCGATAGGCGCAATAGATCCAATGGTGGGTGACGAGATAGAGTGCGCAAGAGTCACACGGTACGACAGGTGACAAGTGAGGCGAATAATGGTGACGGATCCC
>OX632362.1:11150605-11156114 GCA_951751655.1 Ophion costatus | reverse complement strand
ATCTTTAACACAAGCGATAGGATGGTCCCGCTGGTAGCGTTCCTGGCTTCGGTCCGTAGGGGCGCAGGATCGTTCCTCACGCTCAGCGCTTTTTTTTTTAATCATGGTTACTATTAAGGATGTTGAGACCCTATAAAACATGTTAATGTTAATTGTTAAATAAATAGCTTCTTAATCGTCATGAAATTTTTATACGACCTCCTGAATACTTCATGTAAAACATTCAAAATTTTCAGAATTCTATCATCATTACTTCAACCTCCTTAAGGGTTGAAATAAAAAATGACGAGAAAATTCTGAAAATTTGGTATGTTTTTGTATGAAGTATTTAAGAGGTCGTGTTAAAATTTCACGACGATTAGGAAGCTCGTTATTAAAAAAATAACATTTTGTTAAGAACAATTTTTAAAAGAAATAAAAATAATGTATGAATAAACTTCGTTCTGTTTCCGTTGCTTTCAGTATATTGTAGATATTACAAAATTGAAAGGTCAAAAGAAAAACTTATTGCAAAGTTACATCAGTTTCCATAAGACAGCATTTAATTTGTGAATGTTAATTGTTCCATAACGAGCTTCCTAATTGTCGCGAAATTTATACACGACCTCTGAAATACTTCATGCAAAAACATACCAAAGTTTCAGAATTTTATCATCATTTGCGATTTGGGACCCTACATCCTTAATTCTTATTTGATTAGTTATTGTTATTAGTTATCATATTTATTTTAATTAGTTATCTTTTAGTACCGAAAAATTTATCGCGCACTCTGACCGCTTATTTTATTAGTTTTTACGTTAATTCAAATATAATAAATCTAAAATACAACTTATTTATCTTCTAGCAAAATGTTTGCGCTTTACTCACACCCGACCCTATGCCAAATAAATTGTAATTCATAAAAGTAAGCGGAAATATATTTATCTTCGTATTATTATATTCATTATCATATACTTTCAGTAGTAGGGCTGGAGCGGTTCTAATTCACTTTTTGGGGCGAGGAAGAGAGGGGGGATGGAGACAGCGGGGCAGAGAGGAGGAGGGAGAGACGGGGGGAGTGAGAGAGATGGTCGGGAGCGAGGGGGGCATGGGGAGGGAGGGCAGTGAGAGAGGGTATGCGAGCGAGGGCTGGGAGGGAGCGAGGGGGGTCGCGCGCGTGTTTGTGCGTGTGTGTGTGTGTGCGTGTTTGTGCGTGTTTGGACGTGTTTATGCGTGTTTGTGCATGCGTGCGTGCATGTGTGCGTGCGTTGGAGGGGGTAGCCATGTGGTTCGATTGTGCGTGTTTGTACGTGTTCGTACGTGTCTGTGCGTGTTTGTGCATGCTTGCGTGCATGTGTGAGTGCGTTGGAGGGGGTAGGCATGTGGTTCGAAGACTTTTGGAAGGGGGAAGCCGACGTTGACGCGGGGTGGAGGTAAAATAATGATTTTAATCAAAGCACAATGAAACAATACTTTATCAATTAAAATTTTATAATGCCTTTAAAGATTATAGATCTATTGTGCGTGTGTGTGCGTGTGCGTGTGCGTGGGTGTGTGGTGTTTGCATGTTTTTAATTTTAGTATTTTATTATTTTGCATATTCGCAGCGGATCCGTTATCCTGAAATATAACAAATCGTGCATCTTATTAATCTATCAAGTATAATCATATTTTAAATCATACTAAACTTAACACCAACCATTGACCCAGTATAAGTTCAGGCAAGTGGGGCATGTGTCGCGCATGGATACTTGGTGAGTCGGCCCGCCGCAGTTGGTGCAACATATCCCCCGGATGTTGCTAAACCGTTCGCTGAAGTGGCCACATCGTTGAATTAGTCGATCAACCGTATGCCGCATATCAAAGTAGCATGACACGCAAAACTTCACCCGATCATTTTCAGTGAAATATTCGTAGTTCACACAACACATGACGTCCCGATTCAGTCGATTTATATGCTGTTGGTTCACACTAATTTCACGCACATAATGGAATCCGTCATCTGCTGGATCACCCAATCCACTATCAATCGATTCTGTGTCGCGTTCCAAATCGGCCAGGTCAATGTCAGCATGCGCAAGCACTTCAATGTCCGCCCAATCATCATCGTCATTATCGACGATATCGATAACGTTTTCGTCTACCTAAACTGCCACTTCGTTGTCATCGACGATATTCACAACGTCCATCTCATCATCGACAAGATCAATCACCTCAATTTGGTTCGACATTTATCTTCACTAATTTTCGTTTTCCGACTCTTCGACAATTACACCTCGGAGGTTGGAGACTGGAATGGCGAAAACTGCTGTTCCGATCCTTCTTCAGATTTTGATTTTGAATCCTCATAGGGGTATAGTAGGGATGACCAACAGGATGTGTAAATGGTTTTCAACATTAGTTGGGACATGTAGAAAAAAAACCGTGCAAGATGTTGCATCCTGACCCAGGATAAACGAAAAGTTTTTTTCTTAACTATCTCTAGGGGGTAGACATCTGCTGTCCAGAAAAGCGGGCACTCGTGGAGGTGAAACCTGGCCAGGCTCTCCAAGCATCGACTTTTACGATCTCTACAGAACAGCGTCTAGGTGATGGAGACTGGACTGGTGTATTATAAAGAGCATCCTAAAGTTTCCAGATTATCGTCTAGACGCAACTTGTTATCATTTTAAATATTCGGCCCAGATATCCGGTGGTGATACATTTCACTCAAGAACGCAAAATCCCTAACGAAAATGCTTTATTGTTGGCAACTGCCCAAGGAAACGCTGTTAAAAAAAAAAAAAAGAAAAAAAAAACGAGGTCTTGGTTCCATTCCGAAAGGCAATGTCAATTGCATCCGCCCCGTCTCAAAGCTCGATGACACTCGAGACAGGTCCTGACAAGTTTCTTGGAAAAACTGTAATCTTTAAGGATCAAAGGGACCGCGGATGGACCACTTGAGCGCAGCTCTTGAAAAGTCGAGGTCACCATTCCAAAAGATAATGCCAAGATGCTTGCATGCGTGTCCACTCCTGTCACGAATCTCGCCAACACTTTAGACAGGTCTCGACAAGTCCGGATTTCTTGGAAAAACCATAAACTTTAGGGATCTATTGCCAAGGGTCGTTGGCGCCGATGGACCACTTGGCCTGCAGGACCCATAAAATCTTTCGACCCGAGGCATCCCGACTTCCTGTTTTCGTCTCATGTTCCTCGAGCAATCTTCGCGTTATCGGGAAACTCTGTTTTTTCCCGAGAGAGGGCCGAACTTTTTTCCCGAAGAGCCTTTTTAATGATCCACTCCGCTCAAAACTGACCGCACTTTGCATGAGGCAGTCAGTCGGTTCACATCGTGGAAGTTTTTTCCATACTCGTCAAGATGGAGCAAATCTTGCTTGATCACGCTGTGCTCTTACGCTCGTTCGAAGAATTTGCTGCGTGGGAACAGCGATGTGTCGAGCTCATCGAAGGGCTGGAAACGCAGAGTCGGATTAAGCGCCCGCGATTATTAATTGGGCATCAACAGTCACTAATAGCCCAAATAGCGCGTCTCGAAGGATTGAGGAATTGTGTGCGGAGTTGCTTCATACACACGGGCGCAGGACATGCTGATCACGGGTTAATCTGGCGCGAGATTGACACGTCCTTTAAGAGTCGAATATTGACCGGTTCCGTCATCAATCGCAGCCACATCGAGCCGAAACACTTTCTTAACGATGCTCGCGCCCTAGTGCTTCAACATGTGCAAAATATTATCAACAAGCACAACAGCATTAAAATTAACACAGTGTTTAACGGTGAATTCGTGAGTGGCGATAAACAAGCCAATAAAAGTGGCAGCACGCGAAACTGCGAACTATTTAGGACAAGCGATTTGAGCGAGTGGTATGAACGGCGTGTTACGGAGCCCATTTTAACCTCGCTCGACGAATTTCAAGAACGTGATAGTGGTTGGGCTCTGCAGAAAATACTTAACCTCGCGATAAATGTCAATAAGTATAATCCGATGCGTGCCGGGTGCTCCATATCATTGCCACGGGAAATAATGATGAAGAGGGCCGTGGTTAACGTCAAATCGCGTGATAATGCATGTTTCGCATGGGCAGTTGTCGCTGCTCTACACCCAGTTGAACAAAACAGCCACCGTACATCTTCTTATCCTCATTATTCGACAGTGCTGAATCTGAAGGATATCGAATTCCCGGTGACGATACATCAAATAAAAAAATTCGAGCTCCAAAACAATATATCCATCATTGTGTATACCACCACCACGAAAAAGGACATTGTTCCAATACGCGTGACTCAGCAGAAGAAGGAGAAGCACATCAATTTTCTGTACATGCAAGATACTGAGGACGACAATGTGGGGCATTTCGTATGGATCAAGAACCTGTCGAGACTCGTGAGGGCGCAACTGAGCAAGAGGGAGCATAAAAATTATATATGCGATCGGTGTGTGAATTTAGCATTATTAATACGCAATTATATATCTACTAAAGGAGAAAATTGAACAAAAAAAATCTCGTTTGTTTTGCAGATGTCTGCATTACTTTGGTTCCGAGGAAAAATTGCAATCACACGAGGTCGATTGTGGGGCGATAAACGACTGTGCAATTCGACTACCAAACGACACCAATAAGTGGCTCCAGTTCAGCAACTTTAGCCGGAAAGAGCGACATCCATTCATCGTGTATGCCGATTTGGAGTGTGTGTTGGCAAAGACCGACGGGGAGAACATAGCGAAAGACATGTATCAACGCCATGAAGTGTTTAGTATTGGATATTACGTGTGTTGTTCGTATGACGATTCATTATCTTCATATCACTCGCGTCGCAGTGCTGATTGCGTATCGTGGTTTGTCGAAGAACTGAAAAATCTAGCATTGCGGATAAAAGAAATTTTCTGCGACAATGTCCCAATGATTTATCTGACACCGAGCGAGTGGGCAAGTTTTCGCAAAGCGACTCATTGTCATATATGTGCGAAACCATTCGCGGAAGAAGAGGTGCGCGTTCGAGATCATTGCCATCTGACTGGACGCTACAGAGGCCCTGCCCATTCCAACTGCAACCTCAATTATAAGCAGTCATTCTTCATTCCCATAGTTTTCCACAATCTATCCGGCTATGATGCACATTTTGTCATCAAGGAAGAAGCCACAGCGTTCGAAGGAAAAACCGATGTGCTTCCAATCACAAAGGAGAAATACATCTCCTTCAAGAAGCATGTTGAAATTACAGACGATTCAAAACACAAGATCCAATTGCGCTTCATCGACTCATACAAATTCCTCAACACGAGTCTTGACAAATTAGCCGCATTCTTGAGCGAGGACAAGCTGAAAATTTTACGCACACAATTTCCAACTCTCTCGACAGACGATTTCAATTTGCTGACGCGAAAAGGGGTCTTCCCTCATGAATATATTGACGACGTGACCAAGCTAGACAACACTTGCCTTCCGCCACGTGACGCATTTTACAGTTCCCTGACAGATGCCACAGTATCCGAGAGCGAGTACACACATGCTCAGAAAGTTTGGGA
>OX632362.1:9870605-9890605 GCA_951751655.1 Ophion costatus | reverse complement strand
TAACAGACCGGAAAATCAAAATTATGTGTGTCCCCTACCAGCCGTAGAGTATTATTCTCCCGACACGATGCGCCCCGCAGAGCGCGAAAAATTCTTAGCCTGGTATCACGAGTCTAAAGGCAGAGACTACGTGTTTGACTTTTCGAAGGAACTCGTAAGCTATTGCACGGACGACGTCACGATCTTGAGACGCGCGTGTATGGCTTTTCGTGACATGTTTATAGCCAGCGGCCGAGTTTGTCCGTTTGACGAGAGCACAACGATAGCCTCGGCCTGCTTCAGTGTCTTTCGGAAAATTTCCTCAAAGACAATACGATCGGTATTATACCGTTGGGCGGCTATAGGTGGGTGCATACCCAATCAAAAAAGGCAATTTCATGGCTTGTATGGATGGAGCACACCCTCGGAAATCGTATTATACACGCCGGCCGTTCGCGCGAATTTAGACTACCTTAAAATTTACTAGTCGACGGCTATTATGAAACAGGCAATACCGCGTACGTATTACAATTTCATGGTTGCTATTGGCACGGTTGCCCTCAATGCTTCTCCCTCAATAGAGACTGTAAACAACGCGGTGATAGATCAATGGACGAGTAAAACGTATTTTGTTAAAAAATTTCTGAAATGTATCACGCGTATGAACAGCGAACCTTTCGAGAGAATAATATTTCATTATTCCGAGTGGCAGACAGCATATACGGGGTACGGTGATGCTATAGAATTTCGCGAAGGATTACCCCAGACTGCCGATTACTCAAACGACCCCCGCGTGAAGCTCTTAATTATCGATGATCTAATGCGTGAAGCATCGAGCAATGCCGTTGTCGATCTATTCACCAAAGACAGTCATCATAAGAACTTGAGCGTTATTTTTATAACGCAAAATTTGTTTCATCAGGGCCAAGGCCAGCGGGACATCTCTTTGAATGCTAATTATATCGTTATCTTCAAAAACCCTCGCGATCGTGCTCAAATACAGCACTTGGCGCGCCAAATATGTCCCGAAAATCCACGATTTCTACAGGAGGCTTATTACGACGCAACATCTAAACCGCACGGTTATTTGTTACTAGATGTGAAGCAATCAACACCCGATAATTGCCGATACCGCACATGTATTTTCCCTGATGATACACGCCATTTCGGTTACGTACCGCGAAAGAAATTAAACAGCGGTGACACATGGAAAATTGCCAGTTCTACGCCTGTGATGGCACGCAGTGGATCGTCTCTTTGCAAGAAGAGCGTTGCGATATTGAACGCTCTTCAATATCTCACCAAAGAACAGCGTGAGGCTATTTTGCGGAAAGCGGATTCTCGTATAATACGCTGCATTTGCGAGTGCGCTTTAAACGTTCTTCGCGGTAATATTCCTCTCAAAGCCAACCAGCGGAAAAAATTGCGCCGCCACGTGCCTCTTCTTAGGCGCTTAGCGGCAAATAGAGGCTGCTGGAAAAGTAAGAAGAAATTTGTCATTCAAAGCGGTGGATTTTTACCCCTGCTGCTTATCCCAATCCTCGGTACCATATTGTCAAATCTAATTGTCAAATAATGGAGCATGCCAGGAAAATGGTTCTGGTGCCCGAGGAGTGTCTATTACAGCTAGATTCCCAAAAACGCAGCGTCAGCGATAGTGAGGCACGACCGATGAGCCAAGCGGAGAAAACAATTACGGCGACTCTGAATCGTCTTGATATGGAGATGAGCGAAATTTTGAAATCTAACGAGTATGGCGACGAGCGAGAAAAATGGCTAGCGTATTTGCGCGTATTACAGCGTTATCTACATTTCGTCGATGGCGAACGAGCACAGCTGTATCATGATCTTGTGGAGGAACAAAAAAAAGACACACCCCACGGAAAGATCAGCATCAGCAGCAGCAGAAACACGAATGAACGATTCCATTATCGTTGAGAGTGTACCTGCGAAATTCCGCAGTAAGGCGAAACTCTTATTGCGACGCCTACATGATGCGCCGTCCTCAGATTTTTCTTGGGATGCAGCCGGCGTGGTTTCTGTCAATGGAGAAACAATCAAGCATTCAAATATTGTTGATCTTGTGAATGACGCAATGCGTGCGAGAAAGATGGCCAAACCGACGGGCCGTAGAGTCTTTGCAAATTTTTTAAGGGCTATACAGGCACCTCGTGAATTTGTCGGAAATGACGAACTATGGCTGGAAACGCAAGCCAATTCAACATTACGCTCACCCCACGGTAACAGCACCACCGACGTTGATGACGACGGTGACGACGAGGACATTAGCGATACCAGTCATTCCGAGTTCTACAGCGGTAGCGAGAGCAACAAATTAGCCGCGCAGAGCGGGAGGGGTAAGAGAAGGCGACTCACCTGGTCCTCTCTCAAACTGTCAGTATGAAAACACTTGAAAAAATTTACTTTGATCCTTCAAATGAGGCGTCTTTTTCCGGTTCTACTAAACTGTTACGCGTAGGTCGTAAAAGGAAAATCTCCCCAGAAAAAACGATACAGTGGCTCGAAGCACAGGATGCTTTCACACGGCATAGAGCGATACGCCGGCGATTTCCCCGGCGCATCTACAATGTGCAGAACATTGACGATGTTTGGGAGGCTGATCTTGTAGACCTTCGTTCACTCAAAAGTTATAACGATGGCTATAGCTATCTTCTTGTGTTCATAGATGTGCTCAGTAACTACGCGTGGGTTGAACCGTTGTACGACAAGACTGCTTTAACAGTGGCTGACGCTCTGGCTCGTATCCTCTCGCTAAAAAGCACAAACGTCCGATCTCCCGTTTGCCTACAATCGGACAAGGGTCGGGAATTTACAGGGTCAGTTTTTCAGACTTTCTTACAGAAGCATAATATTCAGTTTCGGGCGAGCCGCAACCCTGACGTAAAAGCAGCTGTTGTAGAGCGCTTCAATCGAACGTTGAAAGAAAGAATGTGGCGATACTTCACGTATTCGCGCCAAAAACGTTATATCGTCGTTTTGCAGAATATAGTCTCCGCATACAATCGTACGATACATAGTGGCATTAGAATGACGCCCGCATCTGTGACGTTGCTTAGATCTGCCAAAGCGCGCGATAATCTAATACGGCGTAATAAACAACAGCATCCTCTACAGCGGTCACCTCCTAAATATAAGCTGCGCGATATTGTCCGCATCAGTAGCGCGAAGGCTGCCTTTGCTAAAGGATACGAGAGCGGCTGGAGCAGTGAGCTGTTTAAGATACATCGTATATCCGTGAGCAGCCGACCTATCGTGTACGTTCTGCATGATCTCAACGACGAGGAGATTGACGGCATTTTTTACGAACCCGAGCTATCTAGAGTCCAAAGGTGGGGAAAGAAAAAGTAGGCGCTATGAGCGACACCGAGTTTTTTGTAGTTTTACCTAGCAATAGCAGCATGAAGTACTACCCTAATAACAGGACGACGCAATATACCACACACTTGCCACAAAGTGTAAATTTACGCGGTAAATGGGGCGTTTCCTTAGCCGAAATACACATACCGATGACTGTTCTACACGTGCCGCTTGAAGGTGAAACAAACTTTATCAGCTTAGTAACGAACGCAGTGATCCCGGGCGTTGAGGCCAATGTCGATTTTAAAAACGAGCGTGCTTGCGTACCATCTGGGGTATACCGTAGCGTCTCCACGCTACTCGAAGCAATTAACCAAATTCAAAGTATCGCAGGACATTTGAAATTTCAGCATACTCTTAACGGCTATGTCTCGGTAGAGCGTGTCTGCGCCGAGTGCAAAAATCTAGAACACGCTTTCCACTGTTCCCCCATAATTAACAAAATTTTAGGCTTCACTCATAGTACGGGTCTTGTGGTAGCGAATCAGTATATTGCGCCGCAGCCGGCTAGTCTCATGAACGGTATACCCAATATGCTATTTGTTTATACGGATATTTGCGAGTCCTACATGACCGGCGATGTACACGCGCCGTTATTACGTGTCGTTCCCTTTGACATTGATAATCATTATAATTACGGCTCTGTGAAAATCAAAAGTTTTTCGCCACCGCGGTACATACCTCTTCTACGTATCAGCTTTCAATCGATAGATATCGATATAAGAGATGAATTCGGGCATTGGATGCCATTCGAGGGTGGAACGCTAACCGTGACACTCCAGTTCAAACGCCTAGCTTAGCTGCGGTAGAGAAAGAGAGAGAGAGAGAGAGAGCAACATGAATTACTACGATGCGTACTTTGACGCACAAGTGGGCGCAGGTAGAACAGGGTACGGGGGAATTAGCCAAGTATACATAGGGTCGCCGAACCAGAGGGGTCACGGTATCGGCAGTTTCCTTGGCGGCCTTTTCCGGCGCATTTTACCTCTCTTAAAACAAGGGGCGCGCGTTGTCGGCAAAGAGGCTATACGGTCAGGTCTTAATGTGGCGAGCGATATAATGGATGCAGGAATTCAGCCTAGGGAAGCCTTCAAATCGCGTTTGCGCGAATCGGGTTTGAGTTTGAAGCGAAAAGCTGAGGAAAAACTCAATAGTCTTATGCTGTTCTCAGGATATAAGGCCTCGAAAATTCACAAGCTTGCGCATTCGCTCAGTAACTACAGCGCGCGTAGGATCGGCCTAAAAAAGAAAACAGCCGCGTTGAAGAAAAAACGTACAAATTGTGTTAAAAAAAGAAGAGAACAGCTAGAAAGAGAACGCCGAAGAAGAAGAAGAAGAAGAAGTCGCGAGCTAGGACAGTGTCAGATATCTTCTCGTGAAAATGGCGTTCTTGCATGCCCATTCGTGTGAGTGTTTGAAGTCTGAGTTGGAACTATTCTCACTACCGCCGACTCAAACAACCATCGAGGGAACGCAATGGGTGCACTATAAACCGATCTCATCTCTGACGGATGATTCACCAATAGAATTTGTGGTACCTGGCCAAGGTGACGAATACATCGATCTTGCTCATACCATGCTAAGCATACGTGTCCAAATACGCTCGAGTGCAGTGAAACCCGACCCTACCATTAGAGTAGGGCCCGTCAATAATTTACTTCATTCGCTGTTCAATCAAGTCGATGTATTTCTCAATCAGAAGCTCGTATCTCCACCCAATAATGCTTATGCATACAGGGCCTACATTGAAAACTTATTAAATTATGGGCAGGGTGCGAAAAGCTCTCATCTTTCAAGCTGCCTGTGGTACAGTGATACGGCCGGTAAAATGGACGATGTAGCAGAAGCTAATGCAGGCCTTGCTAATCGTCGAATGGTCCTCAATGGGCGCAATGAAATCGATCTCCTCGGCCACCTCCATTGCGATATTTTCAATCAAGATCGATTTCTTATAAACGGTGTGGAGATGCGATTACGCCTTGTACGTACCAGCGACGCATTCTGTCTTATGACTTCCTCGAAAGATTTCAGCATGCATATTACCGAGGCATCGCTTCTCGTACGCCGCGCTAAAATTGCCCCTGGTATACTTTTAGCTCACGCGCGAGCATTATCAAAATCTACAACAAAATATCCTTTGACACGTGTCGAGGTTAAGTCTATATCGATGCATGCAGGAGTGCACGGCGATACTTTGGACAATGTTATACTGGGCCAACTGCCTAAGCGCATAATTATAGGGTTTGTCGATAATAAAGCATTCAACGGTAACCGCGCGTTCAACCCGTTTAACTTTCAGAATTGTAAAATTAATTATCTCGCGTTATATGCTGACGGTGTGCAGATACCGTCGAAAGCACTCCAGCCTAACTTTGACTACACGCATCTATATGTGGATGCGTATCATACATTATTCTCAGGGACTGGCATTCACTTTCTCAATCAGGGTAATTCAATTACTCGCACTGCGTATCCCTGGGGCTATTGTCTTTTTGCGTTTGATCTAACGCCCGATCTTTCGGCGAACAGTAACAGTCATTGGAATTTGGTGAAACACGGTAGCGTGAGGCTCGAAGTACGCTTCGGCGAGGCAATAACTTCAACGGTAAATTGTGTCGTGTATGCGGAATATGATAACGTGGTGGAGGTTGATGCTTCCCGGCAAGTTATTGTAGATTTCAGCGGTTGACCTGTCCAGTTCGAGCAGAGCACTCACAGCAGAACCATCATGAGTATCGCGATAGACATACAAGGCTTGACGGATAAGCACTACAACTTTATACCGAAAGAAGTGGCTGTTGCGTCAATCGATTCATCGTGGTATAAAATGGTTCGAGGATCATATACCATTACGCTGTATTGAGAGAATTTTGAGGGCAATCGCTACCGATTCTACGCGGATATTTGTACGAGGTGTCGCTAAATCGTCCTATTTAGCGCAACTCACCGGCTACTATATTATAAATTCGGAGGAGGATGAGGATAATATCTCATTTCAGCATCTTCCGGGGGCCGGTACACATTGCTCATATCACGCCGCGATACGGCAAAATCAATCGTATAAGTGTGGCCTGGATAATGTGATGAGGATTAAAACGCTGCTCTGTCAGAGTGAACGTCGCGAGTCGCTATGGGAATATAGGACAACAACAGCGTTATCGGTTGGTTTGCCCTGCGGCGAGCCCTGCTATGAACAGCCTTCAAATCCTCGACTCTCTACGTGATATAAAAAATCACGCTGTTGGCGTATACCCCGCAGATCGCTTACCAAAACTTTGGACAAAACCAACGGCTATTGTCGCGAATACTGATGGATATAAACAGCCCCGTACCCACTGGATCGCCATGTACGTCGATCGAGAGGGACACGGATGGTACTTCGATAGCTACGGACTACCACCAATCATCCCGCAGCATCTCCGTCGACTCCGAGGAAACTGTAAACTCTTCCGATAGAGCACTGATCAGCTTCAAGCTGCGGATTCGCAGTGCTGCGGACAGTATTGCATTATGTTTCTTCATTATATGTGTACCGGCTGCGGTATGCATAAGTTTAGAATCGTATTTTCAAATGATCTATCACGCAACGATAAAATAGTTGGCGACTACTACAAGACATTTAGCCATAAGCAGAATAAAGCTACGCGTAAAATGTTTAATAAGGGTCTGCCTGCAGGAGGCAGCAATTCATTCAATCATAAAAGTTTACATTGTGTACAGGGCTGCTGCTCCCGTAATCGCTAACCGTTCAATAAAATGATGACACTTGGAATATTTCTCTGTGTCTCGAACTTTATTCAGCGGCGCATAGCAACGACATCGTCAGCAATTTTGCTAGAGACTCCGCCTGGCGCTCTTCGACATCAGCCATTTTGTTTTGTGCGACTCTTGGCGAACCGCGGTGGGGGAAGCTGCGGGTATGGTGGGAGGGTGTAGCAGAGATACAAGGGATCAGTCGTTCCCCATTGTTAATTGTTCTCGGGCGGCAACAGCAGAAGCATATGCAGAGGAAGCGGTGCGAGTTAAAAGTTCGCGTTGAAGCATTCTTGCAAAACTTAGCTGCTCTTCAAATACTCATTCAGAGAAGAACAGCGTTACAAATTTTAACCCGTGAAATTCAAAAGCTCAATATCAGCGATGGACTTCTCCCAAATCAACAAGATCGGAAAGTTGTCGGGCTTCCTGCCGACGACAAAACTGTCGGAACTTTCGCTAAAAACCGACTACAAGATTTCTGATGTACGGCCAGTACAAACACGCTTCGGGCCCAGAATTATCATTCAAGTGGACAGGGAGTTCGCGTGCTTTCTACCATCCAGATTCACCAAAGTTCTGAAAAACGAAACGCTGTTCCGGCAGATGGTAACGGCTGCGCACGAGAATAATCTTCTCATGGAGTTCTTCGGGGACGATTTCAACACTCTGGAATTTAAGCCAGCCGCCGAATAGTGCAGCGTCTGCAGTTCCCGCGAAAGACAACGACATCTCACTCGCGTGATTCAGTCGACCCAGAGCAGCCATGGCAAACGAGGCTTCCGATAATCGCTGCTATAAAACGTGCCCGCTGCTACTACAAATATCCCATAATCTCAACAACTGCTTGACAAAAAGTGTGCGGTTGGGTATTGAAGTTATCAGTGCTAATCAATTACACCCTGTCATGCGTTTTACATGCGACAGCAACGGTTGGACAATGCTAAATACTCCGTCGTGGTTGGATTTTCGCGAACGTCTCTCTACGATCACAGCGTATCTCAATGGCGAGGGAAACACTCCTACGGTCCACACCGTGGTTTCCTCCGATAGTTACAATTTAGAATACGGTGAACATCTCAACCGGCCCACCGTAACTATACAAAATTGCAACGACTACGGAGCAAACGCTATACACCGTGCGGCGCCATTCTTCACCTTCATAAAAGATGACTTAGTCGTGCTGCAGCTATTGGAGGAACGCATAAACGGCTACATGGCATGGCTTCATCGCTCCACCGAAGACGTGACAAAGTGTAAAAATGCACTTGTCAGCGTAATCGCAGCCAAATTATTCAGCATAACAGCGCGTCGCTTACGGCGACGGGTTCGGAAAAGGAAGACGAAAATTCAGGAAAGTGTTCAACGCGCCCTATCCTGTATACCCGGCGAACTCTCCGCACGCGCCAGAACAAGCGTCACCGATAATCTCATAAACCATCAGTTGAAACGGTTAATTAACAGCGATATCATGTACATATCATAAAAATGTATACTTTGTGAACATATTTTAATAAAGCAAAAAAAAGGGGCCACGATGGCGAAACCCCTACTCCGGCTTTCCCCCCCACCCCCTCCGCACCCCTCTGGGGCGCGGGGGAGGGGATAAGCATGGTCATCCCCACTCCATCCCCACCACCTCGGCTGCCAAGGAGTGGGGGTAGGAGTGGGGGTAGGAGTGGGGATGAGGAGTGGGGGTCGCCATAGTGGCCCCCATACTACTGACATTAACCAGATATTTTTCCCGAACTTTCCCAGCACATGTATATCTCTATCTCTATCGCACTCGTCGCGTCTCTTTCCGACGCGCCGCCATGACGCAAGCCACGTGGTGCACGTAGGCTTCTACGAAATAATATTTTAAATAAATAATATCGCATCATGGCAGTTCCCGAGAACAAATTAAGAGACAAACAAATCGCTATCACTCCATACCTCAAAGACTAAGCTTCCGCTCCAACGCAAATATCACGTATCGCCTCTTTGTCTCCTTTGTCGCCGATCCAATATCATTATTATTATTTCCACGTGTAGAATATTCGTGAATAATTTCATAAACGCTCTAATTAATAAAATATTTATTCAATAAATAATTAGCGCCGTCACAATGCAACTAACAACATTATTAAATAACCAGTATCCGTGGAATATTTATCAATATTCCACGCGACAAATAAAATATAAACACTATTCTAGTTATTTACGCCAAGCGATAATTGGTATTATCGATGTTACAAATATTGACATCGTTAATAAACAATTAACAACTATGTACATTTCTATTTTTCACATAGATACGAATAAAATATTACTCCACGACTAAGTCGAATGCTAAATACAACTTCTTTCGCATAAATAATATTGCGCTCTATTAAGAACTACACATTATAATCATTATATGCAACTCGTATATTTCACGCCGTAATTATTTTTCTCTCACTTTATTGCCATATTTTGCAACAACGAATTAAAAAGAAATTATCTTCGTAATATTATATCAAATCTGTTCCATACCGCACGCAAAATAGTAAAGTAACAATAGCAATCAAAAACTATATAAAATTACATCTCTTTATGTACAATCAAATATTATTTGCAACAAATTGTGAGACTAACGATAAGATAAAAATATTAACTTATCGTCAGTCCAACCATGACAAACCAATGTAATTATTTGGTATAACATTTAAAATAATAATAATTAATTCATCGTCGAATCCTCCATTTAACGCCATAAGAGCGAGCGAGAAAAGAACATCGGTGTCGGCGTCTCCACTCAGCGGCGCATGCGCGCCACACCATTCCGCCGCCGAAACAATAAAAAGCCGAGCTCTCCGCTGCTCGCCAGTTCTCCTGTCTCTCCACCAGTCAGTTGCGCTTCTCCGCACGCCGCGTTCGTGTCGGACCCGTACGCTGGAAAATCGGAATATTTCTTTAACATTTTCACATCGTTATTTTACAGAATTGTAACTCGAAGTTCGAGTTTTATTTGCGCTAAATCTCATCTTGTTTAACATCACAGAGATGTATGTAATTAATTATATCTCTTTCCAAGCTGTAACAATACATATATATACGTGTACATTTTTAAACTCAGTGAACAATTATTTCGCGACCCTTATCCCTCGTCGAACATATTTTCTCGAACGTGTTGTGTGTTGTTTAGTTCGTTCATTCATCTTTAACAAAATCCGTCTGAATCAACAATAATCCACCGTCGTTTTCATGGCATTTCATTATTCAAAAATATTTCATTTTACAATTTTTCATAGTGTGTGTAAAAATCAACCGTCCGTTAGGCAAACCAACCTATCATCCATTTTTCCTTGTTTTCCGAAGAATTGTCGGTTGTGCTACTTACTACTGCACGTCGTCAATTTCTTACCGCGCTTAATTTCAAGACTCAATTTATTGATTGTGCTACTTATTACTGTACGTCGATTAATTCGTGTCTTGAACCCCCGCTTGCATGGTAAGCCTAACGATCCTCTCGTTTTCCCAGCTAACGGTCAGTCGATCCTCAATAAAATATTTATCTGTATTTCACCATTCTTCTATATAAATGTCAAGAAGACGAGCTGGTTGCAAGTTTCACCTCCGTCGTGCAATCGCGATAGCCGCATAAGGCGATATGCGCATTTCGGCATACGTGTCGGTACATCGATGGGTGGATGGTCATCGACGAATAAGATACCTACCTCCCAACCAACTGTTGCTGAAGTCGTCGTTCAACATGAAATCACCATTACCGACGGACGGACCTCTCTCCCGGTACCAAATCGTCCGTCGATATACCCGCAACGCACCGCCGCGCGTAGGGTAAGTCGCACGTTCACGTTACCACTTACTATCTTCTTTACCGACTGCCCTATCTCCACGAGTGTTTCTTAGTTATCGATCAAACCTTGGCTCGATCCTTATCCCTGTTGGGCACATTCCCGACTAAAGGCAGGATCTCCAGGCTGGCGTGCGTTTCTGTAAAACAAAGAAAAATTACATTCATTAAACGATTGAACGTGAATTCACTCTCGTAACCGCAATCGCGTATTTCACTTTTGAAAACATATAATTTTTGTTTACCTAAAATAAATTCCCGGACGTAACACGGGCGAGAAGATCATGTAAGCAGTGGTAAAGCTGCGAATGCAACGATAGCTCCTTTGAGCACGTGTTAAAGATGCAATCAACGGTTCGGTTGGGCCATTCGTATAGTTGTGGACATAACCCCGTCATACTCGTAATGAGCTGCATCGATTTCATCTCTGGTTCAGTAAACAATGCCGACGACGTGGATTGTCTATCGCCGTAACGGGGCTCGGACGATTGCCACTCAGTTCCTAGCAAACAGAGGTGAAATCAATTCTCTCAATCATTTTTCTAGCATCCATATCACAACCTCGAAACCGTCCCGTCGAGTTTGTCGTTGATTTCATCTCTGTCTCGTTCGGGGAGAGTGGATTATGTAACCAGAGGTATAAGCTGCTTATGGGATAGCCCCTTTTCGCAAGTGTAAAACATGATATGAACAAATCGATTGGTACATTAGGGTAGTTTTCACCATAACCCCGTCATACTAGTTATGGGCTGCATCGATTTCAATCTCTGGTTTAGTAACCCATGCCGAAGACGGGGATGGTCTGTCGCGGAAAAGAAACTCGGACGATTGCCACTCAGTTCCTAGCAAACGGAGGTGAAATCGATTCTCTCAATGATTTTTCAAGTATCCATATCACATTCTCGAAACCATCCCGTCGAGTTTGTCATTGATTGCATATCGTTTTTGATCGGGAGAGTGGATCATGTAAGCACAGGTAAAAGCTGCGATTGCAACGATAGCTCTTTTCAGCATGTGTTAAAGATGATATTAATGTCTCAGTTGGTACATTCGGGTAGTTGTCGCCATAACCCCGTTATACTCGCTGCAAACGGCATCGATTTCATCTTCGGTCCAGTAAATGATGCCGGAGACGTGGATGGTCTGTTGCAGACGCGGAGCTCGGAGGGTTGCCACTCATTTCCTAGCAAACAGAGGTGAAATCGATTCTCTCAATAATTTTTCTCGCATCCATATCACAACCTTTATACGATCATGGAAGCAGACATAAAAGCCCTTTGCGTACTTGTAAAAAATGAAATGAATGAATCGATTGGTACATTCGGGTAGTTTTCACCATAACCCCGACATACTCGTTATGGGTTGCATCGATTTCAATTAGTGGGTCAGTAAACAATGGCGAATACGTGGATGGTCTGTCGCCGAAAAGGAACTCGGACGAAAGGAGATGGTCGTTGATTTCATCTCGGTCCTGTTCGGGGAGAGCGGAGGTATGAGCTGTTATGAAAGCAGAGGTATAAGCTGCGTATGCGATAGCCCCTTTACGCAAGTGTAAAACATGACATGAACGGATCGATTGGTATATTCGGGTAGTTGTCACCATAACCCCATCATACTCTTTATGGGCTGCATCGATTTCAATCTTTGGTTCAGTGAACAATGCCGAAGACGGGGATGGTATGTCGCCGAAAAGAAACTCGGGCGATTGCCACTTAGTTCCAACAAACAGACGCGAAATCGATTCTATCTATCATTTTTCAAGTATCCATATCACGATCTCGAAACCATCCCGTCGAGTTTGTCATTGATTTCATCTCGGTCCCGTTCGGGGAAAGTGGATCATGTATGCAGAAGTATCGCTGCGAATCCCATAGCTCCTTTGCGTACATGTAAAAAATTACGTGAACGGATCGATTGGTACATTCGTGTATATTTCACTCCGTCATCCTCATCATACATTGCATTGACTTTATCTCTGGTTCAGTAAGCGATGGCGAAGATGTGGATGGTCTGTCGTCGAAACGAAATTTGGACGATTGCCACTCAGTTCCTAGCGAACAGAGGCGAAGTCGAATTTGTCAATAATTTTTCTGGTATCTATATCACATGCTCAAAACCATTCTAGCACCCATAACACAACGTTGAAACCATCTCGTCGAGTTTGTCGTTGATTTCATTTCGTTCGTGATCGGGAGAGTGAATCATTTAAACACAGGTAAAAGCTCCGAGTGCAACGACAGCTCCTTTAAGCATGTGTTAAAGATGACATCAATGACTCGGTTGGTACATTCGGACAGTTGTCGCTATAACCCCTTTATACTCGTTACAAACGGCAACCTCTCTTGATCTCTGGATTAGCAAACGATGCCGACGACGTGGATGATCTGTCGCCGAAACGACGCTCGGACGATTTCCACTCAGTTCCTAGAGAACAGAGGTGAAATAGATTCTATCAATCATTTTTCTAGCATCCAAAACACCACCTTGAATCCGTCCCGTTGAGTTTGTCGTTGATTTCATCTCGGTCCCGTTCGGGGAGAGTGGATCATGTAAGTAGAAGCATATGCTGCGAATGCTCATTTGCGTACGTGTACAAATTTACATGAACGGATCGATTGGTATATTCGGGTAGTTTTCACCATAACCCCGTCATACTCATCATAAACTTCATCGATTTTATCTCTGGTTCAGTAAACGATGCCGATTATGTGGATAGCCTGTCGCCGAAACTGAATTTGGACGATTGCCACGCAGTTCCTAGAGAACACATGTGCAATCGATTCTGTCAATCATTTTTCTAGTATCCATATCACATTCGCAAAACCATCGCGTCGAGTTTGTCGATGATTTCATCTCGTTCTCTATCGGGAGAGAAGATCATGTGAATAGAGGTAAAAGCTGCGAAAGCAACGATAGCTCCTTTGAGCACGTGTTAAAGATGCAATCAACGGCTCGGTTGGTACATTCGTCTAGTTGTCGCCATAACCCCCTCATCCTCGTTATAAGCTGTATCGATTTCATCTCCGGTTCAGGAAACGATGCCGAAGACGTGGATGGTCTGTCGCCGAAAGGGAGCTCGGACGATTTCAACTCAGTTCCTAGCTAACAGAGGTGAAATCGATTCTCTCAATCATACCTCTAGCATCCATAACACAACCTTGAAACCGCCCAGTCGAGTGTGTCATTGATTTCATCTCGGTCCCATTCGGGGAAAGTGGATCATGTATGCAGAAGTATAACTGCGAATACGATAGCTCCTTTGCATACATGTAAAAAATGACATGAACGGATCGATTGGTACACTCGGGTATATTTCACCATAACCACGGCATACTCATCATAAACTGCGTCGACTTTATCTCTGGTTCAGTAAGCGATGCAGAAGATGTGGATGGTCTGTCGCCGAAACGAAATTTGGATGATTGCCACTCAGTTCCTAGCAAACAGAGGTGAAATCGATTGTGTCAATTATATTTCTAGTATCCATATCACATGCTGAAAACCATTCCGACGATTTTGTCGTTGATTTCATCTCGTTATCGATCGGGAGAGTGGATCATGTAAGTAGAGGTAAAACCTGCGAATGCAACGACAGCTCCTTTGAGCATGTGTTAAAGATGAAATCAATGGCTCGGTTGGTGCATTCGGACAGTTGTCGCCATAACCCCTTTATACTCTTTACAAACGGCATCGATGTCATCTCCGGTTCAGTAAACGATGCCGAAGACGTGGATGGTCTGTCGCCGAAACGACGCTCGGACGATTGCCTCTCAGTTCCTAGCGAACAGAGGTGGAATCGATTCTCTCCATAATTTTTATAGCATCCAATACACAACCTTGAAACCGTTCCGTTGAGTTTGTCGTTGATTTCATCTCGGTCCCGTTCGGGGAGAGTGGATCATGTATGCAGAAGTATAAGCTGCCATTGCTCATTTGCGTACGTGTAAAAAATCACATGAACGGATCGATTAGTATATTCGGGTAGTTTTCACCATAACCCCGTCATTCCCATCATAAACTGCATCGATTTTATCTCTGGTTCAGCAAACGATGCCGCCGATGTGGATTATCTGTCGCCGAAACGAAGCGTGGACGATTGCCACTCAGTTCCTCGCGAACAGAAGTGAAATCGATTGTGTCGATCTTTTTTCGGGTATCCATATCACATGCTCAAAACCATCCCGTCGATTTTGTCGTTGATTTCATTTCGTTCTCGATCGGGAGAGAGGATCATGTAAGCAGAGGTAAAAGCTGCGAATGCAACGATAGCTCCTTGGAGCATGTGTTCAACATGAAATCAATGGCTCGGTTGGTACATTCGGGTAGTTATCGCCATAACCCATATGGCGACAACCCATAAAAGGCTTTTATAACAAGCCTTTTATTCTTGTTATAAAAGGCTTCAATTTCATCTCCGGTTCAGTATACAAAGCCGAAGACGTAGATGGTCTGTCGCCGAAACGGATCTCGAACGATTGCCACACACTTCCTAGCGAGCAGAGGTGAAATCGATTATCTCAATCATTTGTATAGCATCCATATCCACAACCTTGAAACCGTTCCGTAGATTTTGTCGTTGATTTCATCCCGGTCCCGTTCGGCGAGAGTGGATCATGTAAGCAGAAGTATAAGCTGCGAATGCTCCTTTGCGTACGTGTATCAAATGACATGAACGGACGGATTGGTACATTGGGGTAGTTTCTCGAACAGGAGAGTAGATCATGTAAGCAGAGGTAAAAGCTGCGAATGCAACGATAGCTCTTTTGAGCACGTGTTAAAGATGCTAGTAGTACGCAAGAAGCACTAGGCCGGCTCTAATCCACTTTTTACGGGTCGGTCGAGAGGGCGGAGGAGCAGAGGGGAATGGTGCGACTGCGGGTCGCGAGGGCGACGGAGAGAGGGGGCGGCCGCGAGGGGGCGGCTGCAAATGGCAGGGAGCGAAGGCGGCAGCGAGGGTGGTGGAGGGGATGGCAGCGAGGGGTCAGGGGGAGTGTAGCGAGCAAGGTTGACGGTAGCGTCGGGCGCGGGAGAGAGGGGGGGTGTGCACGCGCACATGTGTGTATGTGTGTTTGTGTGCACGTGTGCGCGCGGGTGCGTGCGTGCGCGCGGGTGCGTGCGTGCGTGTTTGCGAGTCGTGCGCGAGGGGGGTGGGAGCGCGGTGCGAGGGACGAGGGGTGGGGACGTGCGCGCGCTCGGGTGCGTGCATGCGTGGTTGCGTGTAGTGCGCGAGGGGGGTGGGAGCGGGGTGCGAAGGAGCGAGGGGGGGACGTGCGCGCGCGTGCGCGGTATCGTGCGTGCGTGCGTGTGTGTGTGTGTGTGCGCGTTTGCGCGCGGGTGCGTCCGAGTGTGTGTGTGGCGCGCGCGCGCGCGCGTGTGTGTGTGTGTGTGTGTGTGTGTGCGTGTGCGTGCGGGTGGGTGCATGCGGGTGCGTACGTGCGTGCGTGGCGGCCTTTCAAGCCCCCTAATTTATTAGGGCGCTTTGAAAAGCCGCCACGCGCATGCAGCTGGTTTCAATCCAAAAGACAATGTCAAGATGTTTCCACCCCGTCTCACAGCTCGCCGACACTCGAAACAGGTCCTGACAGGTTCCTCGGGATAACTGCAAACTTTAGGGATTTATCGTCAAGGGCCGTTGGCGCCGATGGACCACTTGAGCTGCACTCTTGAAAATAGAAGTCTCATCGAGCTCTCGGTTTCATTCCGACCTGTAACGTCAAGATGTTCGCATGTGCGAGTATGTACGCAGTGCATCCAGCCAAGCACCCCCTGGACTTGACTAAAAACGAGCTCGAACAGGTTCCTAAGGTTTTGCTCCTAAAATATTGGGGTAAATATGTGGGCTTATTGTGGGATCGTTTGCCGTTACATCATCAGAACGACAATGAAGTGATATATGTTCCATGCATGGAGCATTATAATACGCCGCAGATGAAAGCTCACATCGATGGCCCCCCACCTCAACGTCGGGAGTGTAATAAATGCTGTGAAAATTCACCACGTACGGGGTTTTTCGCACGTGCTTGAACCTGTTTTTCACGATTGGAAAAGAGGGGAGAGGTTTATGTATGTTTGGGAAGGGGGCGGGGGGCGCTTACGGGGGAGCTTATAATTACGTCGACCAAGCTCAGACTGCACTATTCCATCGCACCATCAACATCTCTACAAAAAAGAACTTTGAAATTGCGGGGCAAATGGATCTCTCGAGTATCAACAAAGTCGGCCGAATGGTGGAATTCCTCCCAACGAAGAAGCTGTCAGAACTTCCCGTTAAATCGGAACTACTAATCTCAGATATGAGGGCCGTACAAACTACATTTGGGAAACGCTACATCGTGGACATCGCGGATGCGTTCTCCGTCTTCTTACCCGCGCGACTTGTGAAGGCCTTTGACCAAGATCCGGCAATGTTCGAGAGTATGCTGCACGTGGCACGCGATGGTCAACTCTGCATGCAGTACTTTGGTGGAAAATACAACAGTGTCGAGTTCCGCCGTCTGTGAACATGGTGGACGGGAAAAAAATTCGTTGTATCGTCGAACGGCACCATCGAGAATATGTTGAAACTGGCGTGCAAACGGCTACATGCAGTTGTGGAAAATACACCAGGCTTCCATCGTCTCTGAGGCGGAAAAAAGAGATCAAATTCGTTGGGACACCATCGTTGAAGTGTTCGCACCACGGTCATCTCGCAATTATTTTCGACGGTTTATGTGTAAGCTATGTAAAAAAAAAAAATGCATTGAAAATGTTTTATCGAAATATAGGTGAAGGAGAAATTCAATGTGGTTTCATCGGAGAATAAATGAAGAATACAAATGGTATATATTTCCATCAAAATAGTTTTTATTCATCGAAAAAAAAAATCCCTCACTCACGCTTCGTATACACTCAACCAGCTTTTCAGCGATTTTACATTTGCATGGGCGCAGTTGTATTTCATGTTAAAGGGGTGCTGGGGACATTTGGATTTCGTGATTTTCGGCAGCTTCTACAGCGATGGACAGTCCAGAGTCTCCAAATCAATTACCTTTGTTGCGGCATCCGTGAATCTTGATAGCCATGCGCATTTCTCGAATCCCTTCGCAAAGATGGCAGGAGCTCCTTGCAAGATTCGTCGAATCGTCTTCCTAGCTGCCTCGTATGGTATGCCACTGTCATCCCGGCGTATTCCATAGAAATTGCGTTCCAACCACTTGTTTGTCAATTTGTACTTGGCCGGTAGAGAGTCCCATGCAAATGGTGCGTCGAAGGCGAGCGTCAGCGTTTCAGAATCCTTGTTGAGGAGTCTGACGATGGACATCTCCTTTAGGACAAATTTGTTGATGAGACTCTTGAAGCACTGTACATCGGCGATAAGCCGTTGACTGCGTTGAGCCGTTGAGCCGTTAACCATGTTGACTGATGCGGGTGCGAATCATCGGCATGATTTTATATCAATTTTTTAACCCCGCCACTGATTGGATTGTACTCGACAATACGATCGTGAAGGATCATGCAGTATGCCGAAGTTTGTGCCGGAATATTGTTTATCAATTCAAATTCAAGACGCACGTCAACAGGGCCGGCCTTGAGCGATTCGTTTTGCTCTGAACAGTCAATGAAAACGAGGGGGGCTTTTTCTAAAAATTCCACCCGGCTCAGCCATGGTTCAGCCTCTTTGTTGTAATAGGTCTGCTTAAAGTTTGCATACATCTCGTAGAGTAGAGCATATTGATTCTGTTCAATGTTCAAATTCAAATGTCCATATGGATAACATTGCGAGTTGAGGTATAGTTTGACATCGCTCACGCTACAACGATCAAAGTGGCTCGCATTGTGTTGTTTCTTAATTTTCCGTTCCGTATGCAGCGCGAGTATGACATATCGTGGCTTCTCCAGCTGATTCGAAGTTTTCACAGGCTACACGTGCTTAGAGGTCGCACGCAGCAATGGAAATTCATACAGTTCCTATGTTCGGAAACTCATGGAGATTGGGGCGTATTTGACGAGGAACTTTAACGGTTGAACTTTTCGCTGATCGGAGACTGTTACATACGGTACGAGCCGTTCTATTTTATGCAATACGAGTTTGGAGTCTTCGCTCTTGCGATCCATCGGAGTATCCACGGCTACACGACACAACAAAATATTCATTGATCGCACAACCTGCCATCCCAGATAGAGATACAAAAATATGTCATTTTTGCGGCACAGACTGGTGAAAATATGACAAAGCACATTTCATTATTGGTCGACTGCGAACTCACCAGAGTCAAACTTTATCTCAATTCGGAATCCTATCCTCACGATGGATCGAATTTGGACTTAGACTAAAAAAAAAAAATTTCGCCATTTTGTTCAATATGTATTCTCGATTTCGTAAATATCATTACGACTGTAATAGTGACCGCTCTTTGCTAACCACCGCCAAGTTCTAAGGTAGCGGCCCTCTCACGGTTGATGATTCATCGCAATCAGAATAAGCCAGTAAACCAATGCTACTGTCACGTCCTGAATTAGCTAAGTATTGAAACGGAGAAAATCGGAAGACAATGATTTTCATTTGATTCTATTTTATTCCTTACAGGTACACGGACACGAAGAGGAGTCGCGTGCTGAGTTGGGTGAGTAATAGAAGAAGAAAATACAGGAACAGAATCGGATTGATTTGAATTTTTCTTTTCGTTCAGGAACGCGGATCAACGAGAAAAAGGGCCCTACCTTTGGTCGGGAATGCGCCCGACGGGGACGAGGGCCAGGTCACAATCGGTAATTGGTAAGTATTGTTATAAAATGTAGAAAATACGAAATTAGAGTAAGAGAGTAGAAAAGATAGTAGCGTGAATTAATCTGACTCACCCTCACGAGCGGCGGTGCGTAGCGGGTGGAGGGAGAGGATGCTGCGGTACCTGAAGGTAACCTCTGCGATCAGTGTGAACTATCTCGAGCTGAATGGTGATTTCAGGGACGACGAGTTCCACAGCAGGCTTCTCAGATAATGATGTACACGCACCCATAAGGATGGAACTAAGTTGGGTGTGGACTCAGCGACGGATGGAGAATCAGCAACAGGGGA